>CM022298.1:121386097-121666351 GCA_011799875.1 Thinopyrum elongatum
CCCCACAGTTCCACAGGATCGGAACCTGACTCTCCTGTATATCCTTGATTCCGAAGTATCCTATGCTCTTGGTTTTGTGTGTTAACACGATCCACTCTCCAAGAGGTAATCCATTTCCGATACTCTAAGCCTCTTTTCTCACTCTGTTCAGGTATCGATCGTTTGGCCATTCGCTTGAAACTTCTTATTTTTCATACTTTGCTCTCGATGTTTTCTTAAGTTTCAACTCGAGAGATATTTCTGCCACATTCCCTGAATTGTCCACTAGACAATCGACCGTACAGGGGTCAGTTCTCCTGAAGTTACCCTTTACTTCCCCACTTAAATCTCGGGACTAGATTTCTTGTAGAGGAGGATATTTGTAACACCCCTAGATATTAACCCTGTCATCAAGCTAATTAGATTGCCAGGTCATCATGATCATCATAATTAAGTGGCATTCAGAAATTATCCAAACCAAATTCTAATTCAACTTCAAGATTCAAATTAAAGTCAAAAATAAAAGTTGATCAAATAACAAGATAAAAATGTTCATCTTATTCTGAATATTTCCCTAAGTATATATCATGCTGCAATCAACCTCAACAAAATTCCCAAAATGCCCCTAGACTCTAAAATAGTAGTCCAGCAGCATTTAAATTGTCCTTTTCAATTCCTAAAAATTCCCAACCTTTTCCTTTTGACCCTAAACTTTTTGAGCAACACCAAATTAATGTGCTTGGTTGATGAGCTAAGTTTTCCTCTTAGCAAAAATCGTTTGCTAGCTAAAAGAAAATGCAACAGATAAGAATAAAAGTAAACAGACAGGAAATAAAAAGAAAAGGCCGAAGCTTACTGTGCACTTAGGCCTGCGAGCTGCAGGAGCCGGCCCAGCCCATCTCACAGCTCATCTCCTTCATCCCGCGCTGTCGGCCGCGCGCGCTGACACGTCGACGACGCCGCATGCGTCGGGCATCTGCCGGCTCCCCAATGCCGTTAAGGGCTCCCCCGAGCCGCTCTCCCCTCCTCCCGAACTCTAGTTGCCCCACTTGCCCCCACGTGCCTTGCCTCTCTCTTTTCCCCCCACCACGCTCGAGCGCTCGCCACCGTCCACCGCTCGATCCCTCGGCCACCGGCGCCTGCTCCTTCCTCCGTGGTGTCCAGAAGCTCCGCTGGCGTTCACTCGTTTGCCTGGAGCCCTCTAACGGAGCCGGGGACCCCTGTAGCTGCCGATCGCCATCGCCCCTCTTCGTCTCTGTCTCCGGCGCTCGCCAGCGACCTCGACCCCCTGCTGCTCCTAAGTTCCCACCGGCCTTTCATGCGCCGCTAGGTGAGCTCCGCCTTCTTCTCCCTCTCTCCCTGTCGTCGATAGAGCCCCCTAGCTCAAGCTTCATCGACGCCCAAGCGCGGCTCCGCCTGAGCTCGTCGCCGGTAGCCGTCCGGTGACTGTTTGGTCACGGGCTCGTGCCCATCGAGTTCACCACACCACATAGACCACCCCTAGCCGTACCGTTCGCTCGCTAGCGTGATGTTTCGCCATTCCCCGTCGAGGCCCGAACTCGCCGCCGCCGCCGCCTTGCTTCGCCGTCGCGGCCACAGCCGGTCAGGCTCGCATTCGAGCACGGCGTCGTGCTCCTGGCCCTGCCAGGCAGCCTCCTAGCCCGTTCGCTCCTCCTCCCATGCCTCCTGTTGCCGTTTCCATCCACGACCAAACTCCGGTGGCCGCCCAAGTCGACGCCGCTGTCGTTTCCGGCCACCTCCGGCCCGACGACCGTCACCGTTGGATGCGCGCCGCACCACTTGTTCGAACGCAAGAGGAACGACGCGAAATGATGCACCGTAGCAGAAACCCGAGCTCGCCGGAGTTGTCGCCATGGTTCGGGCTTGCCGGAGAGTTCCGACGGCCGGCACTGACCTGGCCGGCTGGGCCCCACTGGCCGAGCCACTGGCTGGTGGGCCCAGGGGCCCCGCTGACCCCACTTTGACCAGTTGACTTCCGTCAACTGCTGACTGGGCCGGCCCGAGCAGCTGACATGTGGGTCCACCCCACTGTTTGACTAATTAAGCATAATTAGATTAGTTAAGTTAATTAATTAAAGTTAGTATAGTCACTGACAATAGGCCCCACCTAACTAATTAGTCTGTTAGATTAAGTTAAAACGCTGTTAAACCACCACAGTCACTGAAAGGTGGGTCCCACCTGTCAGTTTGACCAGTCAGCTGTTCTGTTGACTGCTGACATCACCATTATGTCATGCTGACATTACCCTGCACTGTTCTGGATAATGTTGATTTAAATAAATAAAATAAATGCCAGAAATTCTTTAAAACTTAGAAAAATCATATAAATTAAACCGTAGCTCAGATCGAAAAACTTTCTACATGAAAGTTGCTCAGAACGATGAGACGAATCCAACTATGCCATCTGTTTCTGTGTCGGGACCCTCTACGGAGGTGAGCCCGCAACTTTTTGCCCGTTTCCGATAGATGAATAATGCATATACACCGGTTAATAAATCCAACTTTAATCCTATAATAACTAATATGACTTAGACATGTTTTTAGGCAACCCTGCACTGCACGTTAGCATAGCCTGCTCTGTGTTGCATATATTTGCCGAGTATTTATTTGTTTCCTCCCCCTCTTCTCTCTCGGTAGATCCTGATACCGACGTAGTCCCTGAGACCGACGCAGCTCCAGAGATCGACTACGCCCCTGAAGACCAAGCCTTTGCCGCAGAGCTTCCAGGCAAGCACCCCCCTTTTGAACATGCTTATATCGCCTATTCTCTTCTCTCTTGTGCTTGCATTAGAATTGTTGTTGTTACTACTTTACCTATTCTGATGCATGACCTGATTTTTGTAACACGCTTTTGATAATTACCTGCTTATCCTAAACTGCTTAGAATAGGCTGGTTAGTGAACCCCAGTGACCCCGCTTGTCCTAGTTGCCCCCACTGGATTATCAGATGACTCGATCAACGTGATCGACAACCAGGCCCCAGCACCGCACATCACCCCCTAGTTGTATGACACTGCAGCGTTACTATCGAGTGCCGAGGGTGATACCTCGTTTAGCACTTCTGATGTTAACTCTGTAGAGTAGCTATTCGGTCGTGGTCATCGAGGGTGATTGGTCCTTCACCACTCCCGATAACGACGCTGTCGTGCAACACCTCAAGTGTGAACCTTGAGGGTGATTCCTCCTAAGTTCACCTTGACGGATACATCGAGTAGGAATCCAATGAGGGTGATACCTCGGATTCCCAGATGTTATGGACACACGGATACTTGGACTTTACAACTGTTACGTGGAAAGGCGGGTCGACCCCGAGGGGTACCCGCGAGTGATATGGAGACGGGTTGACCTAGAGGGTACCCGAGAGATAAATACGAGGCGTGGCCGGGCATTCTTAGACCTTGCCGCAAGTCCTCGAGACGGGGCGACGGGGTCACATCGATCGTGAGTCTTTGCTCGTTACCGCGCTACCAATACACTAACGATTTGGATATGTGATCTGAGTGGGCCTCTGGCCCGATAGCACTAACCATCACGCAGGAAAAGTTATGGGCACTCTGCATCGTGGCATCAGCCGAAAGCTCTGTGAGACGTCCAGTTTAGCATGGCGGCCGGGCTGGGCTAGCACCATCCTGTAGTGGTGGAGCCTGGACCCGCCCTGCTCGCAACGACTCGGAGTGCACAGGGCGATGGCCTAAGACCCCTGAGCGCTTAGGATATAGACCAACGGGGACCTCTCTGCTGAGCTCTAGGTAGGGTTGCGGTGTGTCGTTTGGCCGAGGCCGGGCATGACCCAGAAAAGTGTGTCCGGCCGGAGTTAAGCGAGCGTGGTGGGTAAGTTGGTGAACCGCTGCCGGGAAGAACTAATCTATGCATAGCCGGATCCTCGGTAACGGACGCTCGGAGTTGTATCCCGATCGATACAACTAGAACTGGATACTTGTGATGAGATATGGATAGTAGGGCTCTGGGATTGCTTTCTCGTAGGGAGTCAAGAAAGGACCTCTGGCCGAGGTTGATACTTGGATATTAGGGATCTGGGATTGCTTTCTCGCAGGGAGTCGAGAAAGGATCTCTGGGCGAGGTTGATAACACTACTACTATGGCTCTGGGATTGCTTCCTCGCAGGGAGTCGAGAAAGGATCTCTGGGCGAGGTTGATTACACTACTACTACTTTACATCATGCTGATCTACCCTCTTCTAATGCTGCAAGACCGCTAAAGATGCTTGAAGATGCTAGTCTTCGATAGTACTAGGCCTTCTCTCTATTTCTGGCATTTCTGCAGCCCAGTCCACATATATAGCCTTTCTTTGATAATGTTGCATATGTAGTGTAGATCCTTGCTTGCTGAGTACTTCCACTACAAGAAATATGTCAACTTGCGAACATCACTATTGGTCGCTGAAAGGTCATTGTTTTTCATTTGGGACCTTTTTGTGACCAAAAACAGATGGTCAAAAGCTGATGGTCGTTAATGGAAATTAACGACCTTCTCTGTGAGAAGGTCGTAGAAGGCAACGACCAAAACAAAAGGTCATTGGTTCAACGAACTTTTGCTTTGGTCGCTAGCTGTCTGCCCAGGCCACGTCGGATCCGACGTGGCAAGCTGACGTGGCAAAATTGCTACCAAATGAAAAGGTCGTTAATTAGAATCAGCCCGGTCCAATCCGGCATCTATATGGGTCGAGCCCATTAATTCAACCCATTTAATATATTTTTTCCCTGTTAATTTAGGTTAGCTGCATGGGCCAAACCCAACAATTTGGCCTTTTTTGTTTTCTGAGCTTCTTCCATTTTTCTGGGCCTCGGCCTTTTTGTGATCCATTTAATTTTTTAAATTCTTTAAGACGTTTTTCCTTTCATTTTTTTGTCCAGTATTGTTTGGGCTGAGGCCTCTTCCAGCCCATCAATATTTTGAGCCCACTAATTCAAAGAACTGGACGACAGAGAAACAGTTCAGTTTTTTTTTCAATTTTGCTATCAAAGCAACATTTGTTTCGCTGTACAATCATACATCATTTGTTGCAGTTACATCTTCATCACATTATCTATACATAAGCAGCAGCAACTAAAAGATCATCATCTATAACAAACGACAGCCAGTCAAAAAAAAAGATCACCATCACAGCTCCAGCGACTACTAATATACACTACAACTTCCACTTATGTGCAAACCTACAAGAAGGCCAAACAAAAAAGGAATCACTGAAAAGATGATCACTAGCTTAGATATTCAGAGAGCACTGCCATGCTGTCGATTGGATTTGGTTGCAGCCCTTCCAGTTTGCTAATGGCATCTCTCCAGTAGCATATCTCATAACCTACAAAGAGAACATAAACTAGCATAAGAATTTGAAACTTCTTCTAATTTGAAACTTCCGGTAAATGATAAACTTGAGGTAAATTAGCAGTGAGGATATTGATTACAAGCAAGGTGAAACGCAAACTAAGTCCTATTGTATTGATGGATCCCAACTTGTTTAAACTAGAGCAGATTGTTCAACTTGTAGAATCTAGCAGTCTAAAAAGAGAGAAATATGTTCATTCTCGGTTCCACATTAATTAGAACAGAAATGAATGGCACTAATATAAGCAAGAACTTACAACAAAGTATAGCTTAAATATAATGTTAGGCACTGAAAAAGTTACGTGATTTTTACGTGACTTAATATAGACACAAAAGATGACTTCTGTCTCTGCTTGACTAATGAATCAGTACATCTTCAAGCAAAAAATCATGAAGATCACACTACGATGTCCCTAACAACGGTAGAAGCTCACAGGTGTGACAATATTTCGTAATATATAAGCCTTGGCTGCAACTTTCCGCTTAACATGCAGATAAAAATCAGCCACTTATTGCTTATTTCATGCTTTAATTTTTATTTTCAGTTTTGATAGGATAATCTGTATGCATAGGCACAGTCCTATACTTGTTTGGAAAGTCAAGATATTCATGTCAACAATTATATAGAGCCAAACAATCATCTAAGCATACATACAGAATCCAATCGGTTATATATGTACGCAGACATTAATTCCAAGTATCTAATTGAACCCTGCTATACACACGACAGTACACAAACGATTTCTCAACGATGTTGAATATCGTGTCGTTCCATTCACGACAGCATCACTGCTCCACTGTTTGATATAAGTGGCTGCTGCATGTCGTGTGTATAGTACTATAGTTTCATCTTCAGACCAATCAACGCCAAGTTTCAAAGAAAATCTGATGATAAGTTGCACCTAGATTTAACAAGGTGCGTACCTCCAAGTGGATGAGCCAGCTCTGAGACCCACTCCCTGACCCTCTTCGCAGATGCTCCCGTCGAAGCATACTTCATCATAGCAAGCACGAAATTTCAGAAAACACACTCCAATCCTGAAATTCAGTGAAGCACGAAAAGCAGCAGCAAACTAAGACAGTAGCACGCAGGCAGCGTTGCAAACAGCAAACCAAGTAATATAATGTACACTACAGGAGAAACAAACAGCAAAGCGAGGCTTGACCTGGAAGGGACAGACATGGGAGCCCTCGAGGCCCTGGAACGCCCTCCGGATCTACTCCAGCCTCCGCTCATGGTCCTGCGAGGCAACAGAATTTAGTCAGAACAAACAAGCAAGGGCGCTGAATATACTCCAAGTACTCAACTTGTTCTACCTGAATTTAGGAGTCGGTTTTTATTCTTTTCTTATGCAGTCTGAAGCTTAACTTGTTCTAACTGAATTTAGTCAGAACAAACAAGCAAGGGCGCTGTAGATCACGCACCTGAGATCAAGGGCACTGTAGATCACGAATCAAGGCACATCCGGTCCAGTCCTCGGCACCAACTCCTCCTCCAATCACTGTAGAAACCAAGAGCAGAAAATCAGCTTGCCTGCTTTAGCAGAAAGAAGAAGCAAACAAGCAAGCAAGAAATACTGAAATAGTAGTAGTGTGATCCACATCTCAGTATCTCACTTTCAGTTTAGTTGATCCGAATCGCAAACCACTACAGCAATTGGCAACATTTCTATTTCCTTTCTATTTCCTTTCCCCAAACCACAAAGGACACAAATCAGTAGGCACAAGTGTTGGACCTTCAAATAAGCAGACTTGAATTCACTGGTAAGCACTAGCAGAACTAATATATATTTTTGCATGATCTTAGTGTATCTCTACATCACATAGATTCACCCACTCTATCACTACCAATTCTACTATAGAGTAAGAATGGAATGATGCTAATCTGCTGATAGGCCAAGTGAGAGGAGTCAAATCATTTGCCAATGTCAGAAAGCTCGTAGGAGCATTAGGAGATGATAACACACACACACACACACACAAGGATATGTTTGCTTCACTCAGCTTGACATAATATACCAGCATACAAATACAATGGATCTACAATGGAGAAGGATATATATATATATATGGACATGGCAAGAGACATGGTTGCTAGCTAGCTAGCTTGTTGTCATGGATTTCGACTGCACCCAACAAAGAAGAGGTGGGAGGAGGCCGAGGTGGAAGAAGGCGGCAAAACGGTGAACGCCCGTCATGGCGATCGGTAGAGCACACGCGGGTACTGAAGATCAAGTAACTCCGCACTCTTCACTTCATCCCATACCAAGGTATCTGTTCAGAAGAAAGTTTTTGCAATGGGGTGAGCAGGCAAGCAAATCAACAAGACTTCAATCTACAAGAAGGGAAATACAATACTGAATCATGATGTGGTTATATAGGCAAAGACGAGCAGAATCTAAAAGAAACACAGCTTATATCAGACAGACAATGTAAATGTTTCCAGAAAAAAACAGCTCACACACCAAGCAGCACAAAAAGAAACAGTGTATGATAATGAATAACAATTTCCTCTTCATTTGTTTCCCACCCACCTCAAGATGCATCTAATACAGATGTACCTAGGAGTAGAGCAAGCATCAGTTGAACACAATATAGGACAGTAGTTTAAGTAGCTTGTACAACCAAATTAGCACTGTAAATCCATCATAGATGGCCAACAATTTATCTACAAAATGCATCTAATTACAGAACTAGCAAGGAGTAGAGAAAAACCCTAGGAGTAGCAAAGTAAACTGACTACATATATGCACAGTTTCAGACACATCTAGGTATGAACCACAGTAAACACATACTTATACCTAGAGGCACACAATTTCATTTAACAAGTGCGGTTTAACAAGTGAGGCACATAATTTCATTTAAGAATACTTGGATTAACAGGCTATAATCAAACCATCAACTAACACTTCACAGTACCAACAATTTGACCTTAAACAACAGCCAATCGAGTGCATTCAGTGCCAAATTCTAACACCAAAGAAGCAATGGCCAATCCTAGTACTAGCAAATCAATCGAGCAGAGAGGAGGAGGGGACGAGCTCACCTACGGCCAGAGAGTAAGATCCATGGCTGATGCATCCCGAGCAGCAGCCATGGTCGAGCACTCCCTCCTCAGGCGCCATCCATCCTTGTCGTCCAGTCTATCTACAATCCATCCTTCCTCCTGCATACCTACAGTCGAAGAATAGAACAGAGATTAGAGAGAGAGAGAGAGAGAGGAGGGGATGGAGCTCGAGTACCCCATGGCCACCGGGCGGAATAGCGCCATCCAGGGGCTGAGCCATGTGTGGGGGCGCGACAGATGTCGGGGAGGAGCCGCCAAAGTCGCCGGAGCCGTGCTGACGATGGAGGCGCCGCCGCCCTAGCCACGGGGAGGGCTACGGGTGAGCGTTTGAGGCCGGGAGAGGCAAATCCCGCTGGGAGGGGGGAAGACCCAGCGGAGCGAGACGACCCCGTCCTGCAGCGGGAGGTGGACGACGGTCTCCGAGGTTTGCGCCGTCGCCGTCCTGGTGGCCGGAGACACGGCATGCAGCGCTGCCACCGCAAACCCTAGGCAAGCCACGCGCGCGCCACGGTCCGGCCAGCTCGACGGAGCGCCGCGCATCGAAGCACGCACGCGCTCGCCGGCGAGCAAGCCAGCCGCGACGCTGTTGTCGCTGGGCAGCGGCGCCTCTCTCTCCGTTGCGTGAGGAGAGGAGGTTGCCTGGTCTGGGGGAGAAGGGGGCGGCGGCGGCGGTGGGTGGATGGATCTGAGGTTGGGGGAGATGAGGAGGTCGTCGGCGGCGGGGATGGGGGAGGCCGACGGTGGGGTAGGTTGGGGCAGAGAGGGAGGTCTGGGTCGGGGAGAAGGATATGTGGGAGGAGGTGGCGGCGGCGAGGAGCCGAGGGAGGAGGAGTGCGGGTGCGGGTTAGGGTTTGGGCTGCGGGTTCCTTTTTCCTTTTTCTTTTTTTTTCCTCTTTTCTTCTTTTCTGTAGATAGATGGCTGGATGGAGAGGTGGAGAGTTGGACGGATGGATGGGCGCCATGTCATCGATCCGTGTGACAACTAAACCCACCAATGAGAATAGAGCACATATAATTGTGTTTTTCGAGTGCCCAAAATGAGTTTTTTTTGTGAAGGACCTACCATATAATTGTTGCAAAATTGTACCAAATTATTTTTCTAAAATATTAGGCCATATTTAATGCACAATTGATCAAATGGATGGGTGTCAAAAGTTTTGATCCACCTCTCGTGAAAAAGACAAATTCCCACCGATTCAGCAGCAAGCGGGTCAAATTTGAACTGCAACTGCCTTATAGTTTGCTCTTTATTTTTTCCAAAAATCATTTTTAGGTACATAAGTATCTATTTAATCAGAGAAACAACAAAAGTTTTCCAAGATTCAACCACTAGCGAGGAACGGTCATGCCCGCCGTTTTGACCGCATTTTGAAATGGGCATGAAAAATTCAAAAAAAACAAAAAACTAGAAAACCTTCGCACTGCATCATTATATGTGGCCAAGTTACCAGTAAAAATAATAAACTTGTAATACGGTAATTATTTCAAAAAAGTGTTCTCAGAAACGAGCTATCATGTGTGAAGATCAATGGCTTTCAAGCCAAATGATCAATGTTAGGGTAGCATTCATGGTATAGTTTGTTCAAATGATATAATATTGTGCACAAGGGTGCATCTTGGAACGGAAAACAATGTTGCCTAAGGAAGTTTTCATTTTCTTTGGACGAAAAATTCATTTTCCATTTTTCAAGTGCCCAAAATAAGTTTTTTTTAAGGACCTATCATATATTTGTTTCAAAATTGGACCAAATCATTTTTCTAAAATATTAGGCCATATTTAATGCACAATTGATCAAATGGTTGGGTGTCAAAAGTTTTGATCCACCTCTCGTGAAAAAGACAAATTTCCGCCGATTCAGTTGGAAGCGGGTCAAATTTGAACTGCGGCTGCCTTATAGTTTGCTCTTTATTTTTTCCAAAAATCATTTCTAGGTACATAAGTATCTATTTAATCAGAGAAACACCAAAAGTTTTCCAAGATTCAACCATTAGCTAGAAACGGTCATGCCCACTGTTTTGACCGCATTTTGAAACGGGCATGAAAAATTCAAAAAAAATCAAATAATTGGAAAACCTTTGCATTGTGTCATTATATGTGGCAAATTTACCAGGAAAAATAATAAATTTGTAATACGATAATTATTTTTAAAAAGTGTTCTCAGAAACGAGCTATCATGTGTGGAGATCAATGGCTTTCAAGCCAGATGATCAATATTATGGCCACATTCATGGCATAGTTTGTCAAAATGATCTCATATTGTGCACAAAGGTGCATATTGGAATGGAAAACAATGTTGCTTAAGGAAGTTTTCATTTTCTTTGCACGAAAAAATCATTTTCCATTTTTCGAGTGCCCAAAATGAGGTTTTTTTGTGAAGAACCTACCAAATAATTGTTGCAAAATTGGACCAAATCAATTTTCTAAAATACTAGGCCATTTTTAATGCATAATTGACCAAATGGTTGGGTGTCAAAAGCTTTCATCCACCTCTCATGAAAAAGACAAATTTCTGCCGATTCAGTTGGAAGCGGGTCAAATTTGAACTGCGGCTACCTCATAGTTTGCTATTTATTTTTCCAAAAAATCATTTTTAGGTACAAAAGTATCTATTTAATCAGAGAAACAGCAAATTTTTTCCAAGATTCAACAACTAGCTAGAAACGGTCATGCCCGCCGTTTTGACCGCATTTTGAAACGGGCATGAAAAATTCAAAAAAAATCAAATAATTGGAAAACCTTCGCATTGTGTCATTATATGTGGCAAAGTTACTAGGAAAAATAATAAACATGTAATACGATAATTATTTTTAAAAAATGTTCTCAGAAACGAGCTATCATGTGTGAAGATGCATGGCTTTCAAGCCAAATGATCAATCTTATGGCCACATTCATGGCATAGTTTGTTCAAATGATCTCATATTGTGCACAAGGGTGCATCTTGAGATGGCAAACAATGTTGCCTAAGGAAGTTTTCATTTTCTTTGGACGAAAAATTTATTTTCTATTTTTCGAGTGCCCAAAATGAGTTTTTTTTGTGAAGGACCTACCATATATTTGTTGCAAAATGGGACCAGGTCATTTTTATAATATATTAGGCCATATTTAATGTACAATTGACAAAATGGTTGGTCTTCTAAAGTATTTATACACCTCTGGTGAAAAAGACAAATTTCCGCTGATTCAGTTGGAAGCGGGTCAAATTTGAACTACAGCTGCCTCATAGTTTGCTCTTTATTTTTTACAAAAATCATTTATAGGTACATAAGTATCTATTTAATCAGAAATACATGGTTTGGTGGCGATACGTTGAGGTTTGGATGGTGGCCGAGGGCCGCAACTCCAGAGCGCGTAAACTCGCATGCCCGCCGCATGACCGTGGTGTTGCCACGCGTTCCGGGCGGCCTAGGCATGTCTAGTGGGTTGGGCACTCCCCCGATAGGTGTCAGGAAGAAGAAGGCAATAGAAGAATCTCACGAGGAGACTGAACTGAGCTCAAACATGAATTAGCACCCAAGTGTTTGATTAGTGGTGGGGAAAATGCACATGGCCAATGGGCCTGAGTTTTGGCTGAGGATGATCATCTACTAAGGACACTATTTTGGAAAATTTGCAGCTCAAATGGAGGAGCCTAGGTGTCACTTGCTTTGCAACGTACCACACTGGACAGAAATATGAATGTTGAAGCTAGACTCAAATGAATGAATGGATTGATCTGAAATTTGGAGGAGGATGATAATTTGGGCATATGAAGGCACTTTAAAATTTTCCTACCATTTGGATAAATAAAAATGGTACTTCCTTCACAGTGCTCTCCACTAAACAGAAAATTGGGAAAAATGCTAAGGGAAATTGGCTAGAATAAATGAGCTAAAATTTGGGGGAGGAAGGTTCTATTGGCAGGGTCATGTCGTGGTAAATTTTCAGCAATTATAAATTAACATAAAATATAGTTGCTTCACAAACTGAAAATATCACCAGAAACAAAGATTGGATGCTGAGCTCACATGTATTGTTAGATGGGGATCAAATTTTGTGGAGAGCTATGATTTGGGAATATAGAAGATGTGGCAAAAATTCAGCTCATTAGGATATGCCTAGCTAGTACTTCCTTCACAACAGTTCGAGCTGAACAAAAACTTTGGAAATTTGCCGAGGAAGATTTACCAGGCAAATGGAGTTGAATATTGTCATGAGGCAATGATTTTGATAGTAAAGAATGCCCAATTCTTTTGGGAATTTTGGGAATGACAGAAATATAGGTTGCTTCACAACCTAGGGCAAAAATTGACACATGGACATGACACATAGGCAAAACTGATGAGGTGGCGCCTGGTCATAGCAATCCACCACAATTTACAAGGTTATGACCATCTATATTGGTCGTGATCAGCTAGAAATAAGGCAGCGGACCAGTGCTGTCTGCTTTATGACCATTTCGTGTAAGGAAATTACGACCTTTCTGACCAAAATGGTCGTTATAGTTTAGGGTTTGGAGCCCCCCGAACAGCTTTTGACCAATTGGTCTCAAATGGTCGTAGATTTATGACCAATTCTTCCAGGGTCACTAACAGAAGGTCACAAGTTGACATATTTCTTGTAGTGTTCGGATGAGTACTCATGGTTGCTTTGCTTCCTCTTTTTCCCCATATCTGTTTGATGCGACCAGATGACGGAGCCCAGGAGACGGCTGCCCCCGTCGACGACCACTACTACTACCCCGAGGATGGCTACTACTACGAGTTGGCTGACAACCAGGAGTAGGTTTGGAGGGTCCCAGGCAGGAGGCCTGCGCCTTTTTGATCGTAGTGTTTTGTTTTGCCCCGCCTTCTTAAGGCCTTTCTGTTTTATCTTTTATATCTGTACTTAGATATCTGATGCTTCCGTTGACGCTTGTATGCGAGCTTATGTATTCGAGCCCTCGAGGCCCCTGGCTTGTAATATAAAGCTTGTATGGCTTTATTTATGTTTTGGAGTTGTGTTGTGATATCTTCAAGTGAGTCCTTAGACTTGATCGTGCGCATTTGCGTGTATGATTAGTGCACGATTAAGCCGGGGGCGTCACATTTACCTGCCGTTCCAAATAAATTTGCATGTGCCAAACTCTAAACCTTCAAATGATAATCTGTTTTTTATGCTCGAATTGCTCATGTGGCGACCGGGGGCTGTCAGTATCTTCCATGCTAGGTGGGTTATTCTCACGATGAGTGGACTCCGCTCATTATCCACGCTTAAACATATTTTCCTTTTCATTGTTTTGTTTAACCTTTCTTGAAATCTGACTTAACTAAGAAGTGATAATTCCCTGCTTAGGTAAGCACCTTGTTGTACCACTCTGTCAGTAAGACCCTGTTACTATTGTTGATGACATTCCGGTAGCCACCGATGGACGAGAACTTTGCCTATTGGTCCACCTCGTTCAAACGAGCAGGAAAATGGTTCTCTTCGTCCCTCACCCTTGGTACCAACATTGTTACCGACATAACTGACAGGTTATTCTCTGACATGCCTTGCTATCATGATCGTGCAAGATGACATCGCCCTCCTACTTTTAACCCACATGGTGGGCCCATAGCCCACAGTTCCATAGGATCAAAACCTGACTCTCATGTACACCCTTGTTGCCAAAGTTATTCCTCATGCTTGATTTCATATGTAATTCACGGGCCACCTTCCGAGATATCATCAATTCTGGTATCAGACACAATACTTACTCCCGTTGCTTTGAACTCCTTTCACACCCTGTTTCAGGCATCGAACGATTGCCTGCCCGCTCGAAACTTCCCATGATACCTCCCTACTTGGCTCTCGATATTTTCTAAAGTTTCAATTCCAGAGTTACTTTCCGCCACCTTCCCCGATGTTATCAACCAGATAGTCAACCTTGCAGAGGTCCATTCTCCCGGAATACCCACCTTTTATTCTTTTGTAAGTACGATGGAGTTCCCGAAGAAAAGATGCCGACTTCATCATGAGAACCTGAAACAGAGGAATGAAGACATCAATGTAATGGATCGACCTCTTTGAGAAGAGCAACCAAGACCGAAAAGAGTCGCTAGATTCGTAGCAGAACTTTCCTCCTTACTCCCCCGCTTAAATCTCGGGACAAGATTTCTTGTAGTGGAGGAGATTTGTAACACCCCGGTAGTTAAGCTACAGTAACCCTCTACTAATGATGCCATGCCACCACTGTTACTGTTACTAAACTAACTCTGATTTAATTCTTGTTCGAATTCAAAATTCAAAATCAAGTCAAAGGATAAAAGATTTCAAACATTAAAACAACAGTGTTCGAAATGTGGCAAATAAATCATCGGTAACATTGGTGGAGAAACCACATTTTTATAAAGTGTTTTAATGCTCTAAAATAAATAAACAGTAAGCAAAAACAATGAATTAAATGTCTTTTGTATTTTATAAAAATAATAAACTATTTTATTTTAGGGTAAAACTTTTTGTGGCAGTGGGTTATGTGGTAATACTAATTTAGGACTTAATTCTATATTTTATAAAACTATATTTTATAAAGATAAAATGAAAACAGAAAAGGAAATTAAATACTAATAAAAAAAGAGAAAAGACAAGGCCACCCCCGGCCCAACTGGGCCTCGTCCCAGTTGGCCAGCCCACCAAATGGCCTATATGGCCCCCTCCCCTCCCCGTGACCTAACCGGCCAACACTCTCCCCCCCCACGGTTCTGGATTTGGTCCAGACCCCGCTAGTCCCACTCCTCTCTTCCACCGCGCCGCTCCTCTCCTCCCCTCGGTACGCAGGGTCGCCGTCGCCATGACCACCGGCGCACGCGTGCTCCCCAGCCTCCCCGCGTCGTCAACCGCTGCCCAGGAGGAACCTCACCGTCGTCTGCATCGACTGCTCAGGAGGATTAATCGGGGCCGCACCTCAGCGTCGCCATCGACTGTCTCCCTCCCCTACAGTCACCGTGACATCGACGTTGATCCGCCGCTTCCCGGGCTCCCCCGAGCTCTCTGGCCTCCCCTACCTCCACTGTGAGCTCCTCCATCCCCCCCCCCCCCCCGCCCGCTTATTCTCGAGCTCGGATTCGAGCTCAAGCATGCCCGCTGCTGCCTGTGGCCCGTTCACCCCCGTGCTCGTTCACCCCGCTTGCTGGCCGCGCGCGAGCCCGCCTCCGCTCGCTACTGCCTGCGGTGCGCGCTCGCCCGCGCCCACGGCCACACTCGCCCGCTCGCACCTGGCCGCCGGCCGCGCCCTCGCGCTCGCCAATGCCGCCTGCGGCCATTCCCTACCGCTGCTACAACTGCTTCTATTGATGCACTGCCGAGCCTCGCCCCCCCCCCCGCCGCACTCGCCGCACGTCACCTGCGGCCCCACCATTGCCGCTAGCCCCGCTACTGGCTGCTGTCGCTCGCCTCACGCGCCGCCCGCTGCTCGCACCCCGCGGCCGCCGCTAGCCGCCGCACCCGCGCCTCCCTACCGTTTTGAGCGCCGACTGCCGTGGTCTCCTCTCTAGTGCCTGCCTCTGCTCGTCGGCCGGCGTCCGCTGCTGCTGGCCCGCGCCCGCGGACACCCCCCTCTCTGCTCCCCCGCGGCGATCGGGGGCTCCCCCGTCGACCGGCGACCTCGCCCTGCACCGGGCGGGTTACGCCCATAGCGCCCGCTCGGGCGACGCCCGTACCCGGGCGCCCATTAAGGCCCCTCTGGGCCTATGACTAGTGGGCCTAGGCCCCAGAACGAAAATAGATTAAAAAAAGAGAATAAATAAATAGTATAATTAATAATTAAATTAATTAATTAATTAACTTAACCTAATTAATCTGTTAATTAAATTAATTAACTGGATTAATTAGTCTTAGTCAATGATAGTGGGACCCACACGTCAGTTTGACTAAGTCAACTGACTGTTTGACTGCTGACATCACCCTGACATCATGCTGACATCATAATTGTATTTTTGAATTAAATTAATTAATAATAATATCAGAAATGATTTAAAACTTTAGAAATTAATATAAAATAAACCGTAGCTCCGGTGAAAATACTTTGTACATGAAAGTTGCTCAGAATTTCGAGACGAATCCGAATACGTGGTCCGTTCATCTGCCAGATGCCCCTAGCTACCTGAACATGGAACTTTTAGACCGGTTTCGATAAATGAATAATGCTCAACTTTAATTAAATAAATCCAAATAAATTCCTAAATTAACTAAATCATTTAGTTAGGCAGTAGAACACCTCTGCATATCATTTAGACATGTCATGCATATTGTTTGCATCTTTGCCATGAATTTATTGTTTCTTCCCCCTCCTTCTCTCTCGATAGACGCCGAGACTGACGCCGTTGCAGCTGAGTACGACTACGCTCCAGACGAGCAGCCCGTTGACGACCCCTCCTTCTTGCCAGAGCAACCAGGCAAGCCCCCCCCCCCCTTGAGCATCCAGATATCGCTCATTCCATTTCTCCTGCTTGCATTAGATTTTGCTACTGTTAATGTTTGCTCCTATTCTGATGCATAGCCTGCTTTTGTAACCTGTTTATTGTTACCTTACCTGCCTATGTTAAACTGCTTAGTATAGGTTGGTAGTGAACCATCAGTGACCCCCACCACCTTACCCTTGTTGCCCCTGCTTGATCATCGACGACTCGATCAATGTGATCGTCGACCAGAGACCGACACATCACCTCACCCCCCCTTAGTTGTACGACTCTGCATAGTTACTATCGACTGCCGAGGGTGATACCTCGTAACACACTCCTGATGAATACTCTGCAGTGTAGCTGTTCGGTCGTGGTCATCGAGGGTGATTCCTCCTTCTCCACTTCTGATACGACTCTGTCGTGCAACCCCTCAGTGTGAACCTCGAGGGTGATGCCTCATACGTTCACCCTGATGATTTCATCGAGTGGAATTCACCGAGGGTGATTCCTCGGGGTTTCCCCTTTGATGATATGACCAGACGGTTACTTTGACCTTTGTTACAGGCGGGTCAACCCTGATGGGTACCCGCAGGGGATCTATGATGTCGGGTGTGCCGGAAGGGCACTCGAGTGTGATATTGTGGTGGAGCTTCAGAAACTCTGATCGTCTCCACGTGTTACTAAATCAGCCTATCGGATTTGGGTATTTGATATGAGTGGGTCGATGTGCCCTATATGCACTATCACCACGCGGGATTATGGTTTATGGGGCCCTCTACGTCGTACGTTTCTCCCGAAAGCTCTTCAGACGTCACGGTTCACCGTGCGGGCTGATCGTCGGGAATGGGCTGGATACTTCACTGACGAGTTCAGTGTCGCGCCTGCACCCCGGCCAGCCACGCAACGCGCAGGGTGGCCAGGGCTATGGCCCAAGACCTCTGGGTGCATAGGTTAGTCCGGCGTGCTGACCTCTTTGCTGAGCCTAGGTAGGGCGCTGCTTCGTGTTGATCTTCCGAGGCCGGGCATTACCCAGCAAGTGTGTCCGACCGGAGTTGATCGAGCGTGTTGGGTAACAGTAGTGCACCCCTGCAGGGAAGAATAATATATCGATAGCCGGTCCTACGGTAAAGGACGCTCAGTTTGTATATCCCGATCTACTACTTGAACTGGATACTTGTTACTTAATTGAAACTTCGGGATCGCTTTCTCGCAGTGAGTCGAGGAAGGATCTCTAGGCTTTGCTTCAACATGTTTGCTTAATAAAATGCTATTCTACTCTCTTCTATTGCTGCAAGATGGTGGCTCGTGAAGATGTTTGAAGATGCTAGTCTTCGATAGGACTAGGCCTGCTCTCTATTCTGGCATTTCTGCAGCCCAGTCCACATATACAGCCTTTCCTCTTTGATAATGTTACATATGTAGTGTAGATCCTTGCTTGGTGAGTACTTCGGATGAGTACTCACGGTTGCTTTGTTACTTCTTTTTCCCATATTCCCCTACTTGATGATACATCAGACGATGGAGCCCCGGAACCAGAGGCCACCTCAGGAGCTTACTACCAGGAGGGTCCAGATGGTACTTACTACTGGATCGAGCCAGCCGGCCAGGAGTAGGATTGGAGTCTCCCAGGCAGGAGGCATATGCCTTTCGATCTAGAGTCATTGTTTGTGCTAGCCTTCTTAAGGCAATAACTTGTCTAACTATGTCTGTACTCAGATATTATTTGTATGACTGACTTATGTATTCGGATCCTCGTGATCCCTGGTCTGTAATATTTGTGGATCTCCGTTTAATTGTGTTTAGAGTTGTGTTGTGATATCTTCCCGTGAGTCCCTGATCTTGATCGTACACGTTTGCGTGTATGATTAGTGTACGATTGAGTCGGGGGCGTCACAAATCGGGATGCCCAGTCCCATGCTCAAATCAAATCAAAATAATTTAAAACAAAACTCCCCTAGGATTGTTGCTTGTATGGACGGTACCCGTTGTTTCGGACCAGCCATGGAGTGTGCTTGTTGGTTGAGGGGGAGTAAAAACTTTACCATTCTATTTGGGAACCGCCTATAATGTATGTAGCATGGAAGATATCGAGATCTCTTGGTCGTTATGTTGACAATGAAAGCATACCGCTCAAAATTGTATTCATCTCTGTTTCAAAAAGCTCGAGCTCTGGCACCTCTGCAAATCCCTGCTTCCCTCTGCGAAGGGCCTATCTATTTACTCTTATGCTGAGTCATCATCCTCTTATAAAAAGCACCAGTTAGAGAGCACCACTGTCATTTGTATGCTTTGCTATTAATTGATATTGAGTATGACTGTGACTGGATCTCTTTTACCATGAATTACAATGTCTAGTCAGTCCTTGATCTTCAGGGGTGCTCTGCATTTATGTTTTACGGTCTCAGAAAGGGCTAGCGAGATACCATTTTGTTATATCATATCATGATTGTTTTGAAAAAGTGTTGTCATCCGAAATTTATTATTATTACTCGCTAGTTGATTGTGCTATTGATATGAGTAAACGTGAGACCTAAGTGTTATTGTGAATGTGGTTAGTTCATAATCTTTGCTGAAAACCTGACTGCTGGCTATACATATTTGCAACAACAACATCAAACAGAGTTTGTAAAAGTTTTTCTTTATCACTTTCAGTTTGTCAATTGAATTGCTTGAGGACAAGCAATGGGTTAAGCTTGGGGGAGTTGATACGTCTCCATCGTATCTACTTTTCCAAACTCTTTTGCCCTTGTTTTGGACTCTAATTTGCATGATTTGAATGGAACTAACCCGGACTGACATTGTTTTCAGCAGAATTGCCATGGTGTTATTTTTGTGCAGAAATAAAATTTCTCGGAATGACCTGAAACTTCATGGAGAATATTTTTGGAATAAATAAAAAATATTGGTGAAAGAATCAACCGAGGGGGACCCACCACCTGGCCACAAGGGTGGGGGCGCGCCCCCTGGCTTGTGGGTCCCACGAAGCTCCACCGACCTCAACTCCAACTCCATATATTCACGTTCGGGGAGAAAAAAAATCAGAGAGAAGGATTCATCGCATTTTACGATACGGAGCCACCGCCACCTCCTATTCTTCCTCGGGAGGCCAGATCTGGAGTCCGTTCAGGGCTCCGGAGAGGGGAAATCGTCGCTATCATCATCATCAACCATCCTCCATCACCAATTTCATGATGCTCACCGCCGTGCGTGAGTAATTCCATCGTAGGCTTGCTGGACGGTGATGGGTTGGATGAGATTTATCATGTAATCGAGTTAGTTTTGTTAGGGTTTGATCCCTAATATCCACTATGTTCTAAGATTGATGTTGATATGACTTTGCTATGCCTAATGCTTGTCACTAGGGCCCGAGTGCCATGATTTTAGATCTAAACCTATTATGTTTTCATAAATATATATGTGTTCTTGATCCTATCTTGCAAGTTATAGTCACCTACTACGTGTTATGATCCGGCAACCCTGGAGTGACAATAGTCGGGACACTTCCCGGTGATGATTGTAGTTTGAGGAGTTCATGTATTCACTAAGTGCTAATGCTTTGGTCCATTTCTCTATTAAAAGGAGGCCTTAATATCCCTTAGTTTCCATTAGGACCCCGCTGCCACGGGAGGGTAGGACAAAAGATGTCATGCAAGTTCTTTTCCATAAGCACGTATGACTATATTCGGAATACATGCCTACATTATATTGATGAATTGGAGCTAGTTCTGTGTCACCCTAGGTTATAACTGTTGCATGATGAATGCCATCCGACATAATTATCCATCATTGATCGATTGCCTACGAGCTTTTCACATATTGATCTTTGCTTCGTTACTTTTCCGTTGCCACTGTTACGATTGCTACAAAACTGCTACTGTTACATTTGCCACTGTTACCGTTACTTCCATACTACTTTGCTACTAAATACTTTGCTGCAGATATTAAGTCTTCCAGGTGTGGTTGAATTGACAACTCAACTGCTAATACTTGAGAATATTCTTTGGCTCCCCTTGTGTCGAATCAATAAATTTGGGTTGAATACTCTACCCTCGAAAACTGTTGCGATCCCCTATAGTTGTGGGTTATCAGACGGCCTTCCCTGCTCTGATATGCAAGCTATCTCCAGACACATATATGACTTTTATTCGACTCTGCTTAGTGCCCACCCGGATCCTGGTATCAGCTTTTCTCCTAATGCTTGGTCAGGGGACCAGTGCGTTTCTTCGGCTGACAACTGTTACCTCATGACTCCCCTGTCCTGTGAGGAGATTGACGCAGCAGTTGCTTCTTCGAAATCCTCCTCTGCCCCGGACACAGATGGCTTCTCAATTCCATTTTTCAAGGCCTTTTGGCCCTCCATTAAGGCCCTCATGTACAACATCTTCCAGGGTTTCTCCCTCGGCACGGTCGACATATCGCGACTTAATTATGCCTCCCTCACTTTATTACCCAAGGTCAAAGGGTCTGACAATATCAAACTTTTCCGGCCCATTGCGCTTATCAACAACATTGCCAAGTTCCCCTCTAAAGCATATGCTTCTAGATTGTCTCCAATTGCCCATAAAATTATTAGCCCCACTCAAACTGCTTTTATCAAGGGCCGTTTTATTCTCGATGGGATTGTGGTCCTGCATGAGCTCCTCCATGATATCTATAAGTCTGGCAAGCAGGTTGTGGTTCTTAAGCTAGATTTTGAGAAAGCTTACGATTGTGTCCGTTGGTCCTTTCTCCAAGAGATCCTTCTAGCCAGGGGTTTTGAGATCTCCTTCGTCATGCAGGTCATGCAGTTAGTCTCAGGTGGCCATACTTCGATCACGATCAATGGGGTTGTTGGCCCGTTTTTTAAAAATGGTAGGGGCCCTCGGCAAGGAGATCCTAGCTCCCCACTCATGTTCAACTTTGTCGCTGATGGCCTAGCCAAAATGCTTGATTCTGCTGCGGCAAAGGGTCACATCAAGAGTGTGGCCACCAATCTGTAACATCCCCAGGTTACCCCACTCTGGTTAAGCTACTTAACCTGCCATGTCATCATGATCATTCTAATAAAATTTCATTAGAAAACATTTCAACCTCAAATTCAAATTACAAATGGGAGTCAAATAAATATTTCTTCAAACAATCAAAATAAAATGTACATAGTGTTAAAAATAATCCCAAGGCATTTATAAAATTGAGACCCACTCCATAGGAATTCCCAAATTGCCCCTGGAAATTAATTCAGAGGTCCAGCAGCAATTAATTTGGCCGTTTCAATTTCTAAAAATAGCTAAACAATTCCAAATACTCTGAAACTTTTTGTGCAACACCAAAATGTTGTGCATGAATTAATTACCAAATTTCAGATTAAAATAAATTCGTTTAGTAGCTCAGAGTAATACAAAACAGTAGCTAATTCGATTGTCAGAAAAAGAAAAGCAAATAAAAGGCAGATGCAAACACTGTGCTTTTTGGCCCAACTCAGCACAGGAGCTGGCCCAACCGCCGACCCCTCTCCTTCTTCCCGCTGCGTGTCAGCACGCCCTCGGCCGATCCCCTCCTCGCCGGCAGATCTTCGACAGCTGCCGCTACAGGAGATCACCTGGTTGCATATAAGGACGCCGATGCCCTCCCGAACGAACCCTAGCTCCTATCCTCTCTCCCTCGCACACAACCGAGCTCGCCCGAACACTGCTGTTGCCGCGCCGCCGTCGTCCCCGTGCTCCGTAGCCACCTCGAGCCGCGCGAGCTTGTCCAGCGGCCCCGCCGAGCTCGTCTCCATCGGCTACATCGCCGGATCGGAGCTCGGAGGCCACAGCCGCGTCGCCCGCACCGTTCTTCCCCGCCACAGCCACTGCGACGCCGTCGCTCGATCCGCTCCACTCCGTCCACCCCGGCCTTCCCGAACTGCTCGTCGCCTCGCTGTGAGCCTGCCGTCACCTCCCCTTACCTCTTTCTCTCGCGCTCGTCCTTTAGCCGTGTCCCGCGCCTGCACCGTAGCCCCGCCGCCGCATGCCATGTCGCCGCCGTGGCCAGGGCTTGTTTCCGGCGAGACCGAGCGCGTCAGTGTGCTCGTGAGCTCCCCAGGAACACAGCCCGCGCCTAAACTCGCTCGCTTCCGCTCGGACGGCTCATTCTGAGCCAGCCGTAGCTCCGGCCGCCGCCGAGTCCGTCACCGCCGCGGCTACACTCCACCCCGGCCCCTCCTACCATCATCAACCGACGCGCCGCATCGCCCTCTCTCTAATGCGCCTATCCGCGCTAGCTAGGGCCGCCGGAATCGGCCGGCCGGCGATCGCCGGAGCCGCCGGGTTAACGCCGGAGTTAACCCCGGTGATGACGATGACGTGGCACCTTTAGCCACTAACTCTCCCCACTAATCACTCGCTGACAACTGGGCCCCAGGCCACTAATTAAATCAGTTAGTTTTAACTAAAAACTGATAGTTAAACCGGTGTCTATGACACGTGGGTCCCGCTGACCCTTTGACTGGTCAACGTGGACCTAGTCAACTACTGAGTCAGCGGTTGACCAGGCCCACCCGTCAGCCTCTAACAGCAAAGCTGGGTACACTATCCTGGGTACCCGTAGCATTTTCTATTAAATGTTTTTCGAATTAATATTAAATCCAGAAAATGTTTAAATCTTTTAAAATCCGTAGAAAATAAACCGTAGCTCGGATGGAAAAACTTTGTACATGAAAGTTGCTCAGAACGACGAGACGAATCCGACATCGCTCTCCGTTTATCTGTCACATGCCCACAACTACCTGAACATGGAACTTTTCCCTTCGGTTCGTTTGTCTGACAAACGTCCGGAACCGGGAAAACATTCCCGGATGTTCTCCTCCTTCACCGGTGTCGTGTAGCACTACGGTAGGCCACCTCTAGCATCGCGTATCGTATTGTCATGCATATGTTGCTATGTATTTATTTGTTTCTTCTCCCCCTTTCTTTCCGTTAGACCCCGAGACCGATGGTGCACTGAAGATCGTCTACCTCGTCGAAGAACCAGTGGTGTTTACCAAAGCAACCAGGCAAGCACCTCCATTTTGAGCATGCCTATATCGCCTATTCTCTTCTCTCTTATACTTGCATTAGAACTGCTACTGCTACTGTTTTCCTATATCTGCTGCATAGCCTGATTATTGTAACCTGCTTTGCTACCTTTCTGGTTATCCTAGACTGATTAGTATAGGCTGGGTAGAGTCCCGACAGAGACCCCCACTTGATCCCGACTGCCCCGCTGGATGTCAGAAGACTCGCTCATCGGGATTGAAGACTCGACCCTAGCACCGCACATCACATCACTTCCCCTAAGATGCTCGACACTACTGGGTTACTATCGAGTGCCGAGGGTGATACCTCGTCAGCACTTATGATGATAACCTTGTAGGTTAGTTACTCGGTCGTGGTAAGCGAGGGTGATTCCTCCTACACCACCCCCGATAACGACATCGTCGCGCAACTCCTCAAGTGTGGACCTCGAGGGTGATTCCTCCTTCGTTCACCTTGACTTTAACATCAGATGGGGTTCCATCGAGGGTGATTCCTCAGGGCTCCCCTGGTGTCAGACACACATATATTGTTGTTGAGTTGACTTGCACTAAACCATGATACTAAAGACGGGTCGGCCCTGAGGGGTACCCGCGCGAGCTTAATGCGAAGTGATGTGGAGTCGGGTTGACCTGGATGGTGCCCGCGAGATAACACGAGGCGTGGCCGGGTATTCTTAGCCCTTGCCGCAAGTCCTCGAGACGGGGCGACGGGGTCACATTGATCGTGAGTCTCTGCTCGTTTCCGCGCGCTCCTAATCCACTATGGTTTGGATATTTGATCCGAGGGGCCTCTGGCCCGATAGCACTAACCATCACGTGGGCATAGTATGGGCGTTCTGCGTCGTATACATCAGCCGAAGCTTGTTTGACGTCAGTAAGGAGCGGCGCACGCCGAGTTGGACTGGTAACGCAACCGCGCTTGTATAAGGGGTTGCTAGGTCTGCTCTCGGTGGCCCCGTAACGTGCAGGAGTTCCCGGGGCGATGGCCCAAGACCCCTGGGGGCATAGGTTTAGTCCGGCGTGCTGACCTCTCTTATAAGCCTAGGTCGGGTTGCGGCGTGTTGCTTAGCCGAGGCCGGGCATGACCCAGAAAAGTGTGTCCGGCCGGAGTTAAGCGAGCGTGATGGGTAAGTTGGTGCACCCCTGCAGGGAAGAAACTTCTATCGATAGCCTGTCCTACGGTAACGGACACTCGGAGTTGTATCCCGATCGGTACAACTAGAACATGTGATGAGAACTGGATAGTACGGCTCTGGGATTGCTTTCTCGCAGGGAGTCGAGAAAGGATCTCAGGTCGAGGTTGATGATACTACTACTACTTTACATTATGTTCATCTGCTCTCTCCTGATGCTGCAAGACTGTCGAAGATCGTTGAAGATGCTAGTCTTCGATAGGACTAGGCTTCCCCCTCTATTCTGGCATTTCTGCAGCCCAGTCCACATATACAGCCATCCCTTTGACAATGATGCATATGTAGTGTAGATCCTTGCTTGCTGAGTACTTCGGATGAGTACTCACGTTTGCTTTACTTTCTTTTTCCCCCATATTCCAATTAATGCCACCAGACGACGGAGCCCCTGAGCCAGACACCCCAGCCGACGACCAGTACTACTACCCGCCTGGAGAGTACTACTACTATGAGGAGCCGACTGACGACCAGGAGTTGGATCGGAGGGTCCAGGGCAGGAGGCCTACGCCTTTCGATCGTAGTATTTTATTTTACCCCGCCTCTGTGAAGGCCTATTTCTCTCTCTGTAATATATCTGTACCCAGATATCTAATGCTTCCGCTGACGCTTGTATGCCATCGAGCTATGTATTCGAGCCCTCGAGGCCCTGGCTTGTAATATAAAGCTTGTATGACTTTATTTATGTTTTAGAGTTGTGTTGTGATATCTTCAAGTGAGTCCTTAGGCTTGATCGTGCGCATGTGCGTGTATGATTAGTGCACGATTAAGCCGGGGTCGTCACACAATCTGTTTCCGAATGGTATCTCTCACCTGCAATACGCGGATGACACGATCATTTTGGTTGAGAAGGATGACCACCAGCTGGCCAACCTTAAGTTCATCCTTCTTTGCTTCCAATCCCTGTCTGTGCTCAAGATCAATCTTAGTAAAAGTGAGGCCTTCGTCCTTGGCTGCGATGCCCTCGAGCAACAGTGAGTTGCTAACCTCCTTAACTGCTCTTTGGGTGCCTTCCTGACGACTTACCTCGGCGTCCCGGTCTCCCCCCGTCGGCTGAAAGCCGAGGCCTTTCAGCCATTAGAAAAGAAAGTTGGTGGTCGGCTAGCGCCTTGGAGGGGCCGCTACCAGTCTACTGCTGGCAAAGTGGCACTTACTAATTCTAGCCTTTCCTCCCTCCCGACCTTCATCATGGGATTCTACCATCTCTTTGCGAGTAACCATGCTTCTTTTGATAAAGACTGCAACGCCTCTTTGAGAATAAGAAGAAATTCAGAATGGTGAAATGGAAACTGATGTGCAGACCTAAACGTCTGGGTGGGCTTGGCATTACTAACACTTCTGTCATGAACCAATGCCTCATGTTGAAATGGTGGTGGCGCCTTTACTCTAAACCTTCCAACTCTGTTTGGATCCAGATTCTGAAAGCCAAATACTTCCCCAACTGCCCCGCCCTCATGTCGTCTGTTAGGACGGGCTCTCAATTCTGGATGTCATTGATCAAACTCCGGGATGTCTTTAGGAGCCTGGTCCGTTTCAGGGTAGGGAATGGGGCCTCTACTCACTTTTGGCTTGATTGGTGGACCGGAACGACCCCCTTGCAGCTTCTTTTCCTACCTCGTTTGCTTACGTTTCAGATCCGAATGTCTCCGTGGCCTCGCTTGCGGCGGCGAACTGGGACTTTGCCTTTCGTCGGACCCTTACTCCTGCAGAGTTGGTCTCATTGCAAGACCTTATTGCCGTGTTACCCTCGCTCTTGGAGTCCCCCGACGAACTGGTCTGGCCTCGTTCGGCTTCTAGCCAATTCTCTGTCAAATCCCTTTACTCTAAACTTATTCCTGGTAGGATTGATGATCGCTTTAAGGGGCTATGGCAGGCCCGTATTCCTCTTAAAATCAGGATTTTTCTCTGGCAAGCTATTAGACGTAAACTTCCAGCTAGCGACCAGATTGTTAAACGGCACGGCAATGCAAAGCCGGCTTGCACTCTTTGTGAAGAGTTGGAAGATACTGAGCACATTATTTTCAAATGCTCCCTGGCCCAGTTTGTTTGGAGCTGCGTTCGCTCTTGGTTAAACTGTACTTGGAACCCTCAGGGGTTCACCGACTTATTTGGCCTTACCCATAACTTGTTGGGGCAATCGCGTCGGGTCTTCTGGGTTGTCTTTGCGGCCTTCTGTTGGTGTCTATGAACGACTAGGAACAAGTTTACTATTGAGCATTCTTTCCCTAACAAACCTTCTGATTGCCTGTTTAAAATGGTTGCCTTTTTACAGCTGTGGGCGCCTCTGTTTAAAGCTTGAAACATGGATGCCCTCAACTCCTTTATCTCCAAGATCCGCATGACCGCCATCAGCCTTGGTCATCAATCCGTGCCTCGACAAGCTACTTAAGTGCCTTTAGAGCCTTCTCTTCCTTCTTGTAGTTTCTGGCATGCGCGCCTTTTGCCCTAATGGCTGTATCGTACTATTGCGACCTCTGTTGGTTGTCCATGCTCTTTCTTCGAACTTCCCTGTATGTGGTACTGGTTACGTTGGGCTTTATTTATAAAGTCGGGCGACAAGCCTTTTCTAAAAAAAAAAGATAGGAGTTCATTTCTTGAGGAAGAACTGTTCTTGCACTTTTGAAGAGAAAAACGCTCGATTGTTCCGATGCAGCAACACACCGTAATTTTACTTTTTAATAACTCCCGAATCAATAGACCATGTATCGTCCGCCGATCGACTCTTACTGCGCCTGCGCCGGCATGTTGGGCGCCTTCCCCACCGTGTACCCGCCGTCGACGACGAGGTTATTCCCGTTGACGTACTTGGCCTCGTCGGACGCCAGGTACAGCACCGCCCTGGCCACGTCCTCTGCCTCCAGCACCGTCCCTTCCATCTCGTTGACGTCCTGCTCCACGATCCGCCGACGCTCCTCGGCGGTCGCCTTCGGGTACCACTCCTCCAGGGTGCGCATCACCAGCGGCGTCGGGATGTAGCTGGGCGAGATGGCGTTCACCCGCACCCCGGAGCGCGCCATCTCCCCAGCCACGGCGCGCACCAGCCCCAGCACCGCCGCCTTGGACACGCTGTACGGGTGCGGCGCCACGCTGCCCAGCACCCCCGCGGTGCTGGCCGTGCAGATGATGCTGCCTCTGCGGCGCGGCGTCATGACGCGGGCCGCGTGCTTCACGCCGGCGAGCATGGCCCGCGCGTTGACCGCCATGACGCGGTCGAAGTCCGCGAGGTCCAGGAAGGCGAGAGGGACGGGCGTCAGGGCGCCGCTGATGCCGGCGTTGTTGAACATGACGTCGAGGCGGCCGTGCCGCGCGACGGCCAGGTCCACGGCCGCGGCGACCTGCGCCTCGTCGGCCACGTCGCAGCGCGTGTAGCACGCCGCGTCCGCGCCGAGCTCGGCCGCCACGGCGCGGCCCAGGTCGTCCTGGACGTCGGCGAGGACAACCTTGGCGCCGTTCCTGACGAACTCCGCGGCCGTCGCCTTGCCGATGCCGCTGGCGCCGCCGGTGATCACGGCCACCTTCCCAGCCAACCTAGAAACATCGGATCGGTCTTCTGCGATTCATGAGCTCGGGAACGCAAGCAGAAGGCAAGGCGACGGATCTTGCCTTCTGCTTGCATTCATGAGATCGGGTCGAGTGCGATTCATGAGCTCGACGCACGCGAACCTCTGCGCGGTGGAGGCCGCGGAGAAGTGGCTCGCGAAGGCCGACAAGGCTGGCTCAGCTCGGCGCTTCTTCGCCCTCGCCCCGACGACGACATGCTTCACTGCTCGGAACATCCTCCCCCGCTGGTGCTGCTTGATCGTGCTAGATTTCTTTTCCTGAGCGTGTGGCTTGGGGATAGGCTACGTGATATTTCTGTTCCTGGCACAGCCTCACAGTACAGCATGGCTGGCATTTGGAACCGCACAGCATGACAACAAGTCAACAACCACCGTACAATCTACAGCCAAATACTACCAAGTTATCCATTTCATGATAGTTTGTTAGCTTTGTGTGGGGAAGGCCTTTCGAGATCGGCATATGATCATTCGGTGAGAGAGATAAAGTTCCTTACGTAAGAGGGAGATAGTTTATTCCCATGAAAATCAAGCCTGAACAAAATAGGGTGGCAAATCGGTTGGCGTAGAAAGTAGTACTGTTGTATGGCTACGTAGCACACCACCATGTATAGAGGCTCTTTTGCCTCTCGATTGTAACTCTATTACGATGGAATAAAACTCTTTTCATATCGCCAAATAAAAAATAAAAAATTTGTACAGTCTAAAGTGCATATAAATATCAAAAACAGCCAAGAAGCAGTAATCTATTGAGTTCACGAAATAGGTTTTCGCCCCGCTTTATATATAAAGCGCCAACCACACAAAGTATACGGCCGAACGATACAAGATAGTGAGGTAACCCTCTTACAAAGCCGATCCCAGGATAATCGGATAACACAGGAAGACCTGAAAACACCGCCACACTACACTGTAGTACACCTAGGCTCCACGACAACGCCCTCAGGAGGGGGAACGGCGCCAGGCGTCGCCGCTGTCGAGTCCACACCGGACAAAAGTTTTCACCCGAAACCCAGGCACGAAGAGCACCTCGACGACCTCTTCAAGAAGATAACGACGCCCACGAGCGTCGCGGTCGTCGGCGACAAAGCGCAGAGCTTTCACTCGGTAGCTCCCCATGCCACCATGAGGTCTCCACAAGAGGGACAACGAGAGTCCAGATCCCCATCTCCAGATTGGGGCGACGCCACGGTCAAAGACAAAGGGGACGCCCGAGCCACCCGCTGCTACACCTCTTGCCACCCTCACGACCAAGAGGTATAGCCACCACCACCGCCATGGTGCCCGCCGGAGAGCCAACCAGACAGACCACCTTCCAGGACCGCCGCCCCGGCATCCAAGCTGCGAGACATCGCCAACCGCCCGCTTCACAGTGCACAAATCGCGACTGGAGAAGCCCGGCATCAGCCACCGAGCCAGGGTCAGCGCAACCATCGTCGGGGCGCCCACACCTGTAATCCCAACCAATCCCAGTTGACCGGCGGGGACATGACTCCGTGGCTGCCGACGGCCATCGTTGAGCAACCAACTCAAACGACGCCAAGTCCACGGCTTGAGGCACCGATCAAACCGTCGGCACAACAATGCCCCAACCACCGCTATCACAGACCTCCATCGACGCTATAACGTGAGGGCACCACCCCAACCGGACCGCAAGCACCCACCTTGTCCTAGCCGAAGGCGACTCAACCACACACACGGAGCAACAAACCCCGGGCAAGAGGACCACGTCAAACTCCTGCCCGGCGGCCCGTCCACGTCGCCGGCCTACTGCCAGCACATACACCCAGTGAAGGCGGACGCCGGCCCAACCATGGGGGGTGCACTATTGGGAATCGTTGCATGGAAAACAAAAAAATTCTACGCACACGCAATGATCTATCCACGAAGATGCATAGCAACGAGGTGGAAGAGTGTGTCTACGTACCCTCGTAGACCGTAAGCGGAAGCGTTTCACAACGCGGTTGATGTAGTCGAACTTTCTTCGCACTCCAACCGATCTAGTACCGAACGTACGGCACCTCCGCGTTCTGCACACGTTCAGCTCGGTGACGACCTCGCCTTCTTGATCCAGCAAGACGGGTAAAGTAGTAGATGAGTTCCGTCAGCACGACGGCGTGGTGACGGTGATGGTGAAGTGATCTCCGCAGAGCTTCGCCTAAGCACCACGAAAATATGACCGAGGGAGTAAACGGTGGACGGGGGCGCCGCACACGGCTAAGACAATGTTTTGTTCCTTGTGTGGCGCCCCCTCCCCACATATATATAGGTGGGAGGGGAGGAGGCAGCCCCTAGGGCGCCCCAAGAGACCTGGCGGCAGCCCTAGGGCTGCTGCCTTGCCCTGCGCCCCCCCTTCCTTATATGAAGAAGGGGGAAGGAAAAAGGGGAGGAGAGGGATGGAAGGGGGAGTCCTACTCCACACTTTCCTTTCCCTCCCCTCTTTCCTTCTCCTCCTCATAGGCCGGCCTCTATAGGGGGCGCGCCAGCCCCTTGTGGGTTGATGTGTTCCCTCTCCTGGCCCATAAGGCCCATATCTTTGCCAGGAGTGTCCGAAACTCCTTTCCGGTGACCCGATAAGTACCCGGTACCCTCCGGAACACTTCCGGTGTCCGAATACCATCATCCTATATATCAATCTTTACCTCTCGACCATTTCGAGACTCCTCGTCATGTCCGTGATCTCATCCGGGACTCCGAACAATATTCTGTAGGGTAACGCAACAGAAAACAAAAATTTTCCAACCTACGCACCAGCCCAGGACCACTATGAAGACTGCATACAAGGTTTGATCTTTTCGTTACCGACTCGTAGCACAACGGAAGTAGAGTCGATGACGATCGGCGGTGCAGATCCCCGCAGCTAGGATTTTCAACCTCCCAACCGCGAGGATGTACTCCTTCATCTGCCCCACGGACAGCCTTCCGGGAGGCGGTCGGACAGTCCCTCGGACGGTGTCGCGGACAGCCCTTCGGGAGGACCCCCAAAGCTCGGACGGTCACTCGGACAGCCCTTCGGGAGGACTCACAGAACTCGGACCGTCACTTGGACAACCCTTCGGGACGCACTCTCAAAACAGCCCCTCGGGCACAAAGATCGAAACTACGACCTCTCTACGGGGTTGCACACATACGGTGTCATCTATCCGGCAGGGCTTCACCGTCCAGAACTTGTTCCTGCCAGAACCCAGACAGCCTTTCGGCTCTACGAAACTATTTCGCTGGGAGGGAGAGAGAAGCCAGATCATTGCAATGGCACTTGTATGTGAGAAGGAGTGAGTCTTTAGGCAGCCCCCTCCACCCCTATTTATAGGCCAAGCCCAAGGGTGGCTTCTCCAAGAAGCCAAGGGGAAAAATACCAAAGGGCCCTCAAGGTGGCTTCTCCAAGAAGCCACCCAAAAAGCACTTTCTCTATTCACGACGACATTTTTTAGCGTCCGTTCGAACCGAAAATATTTATGTGGGCTTAGAACATTTCCAGTACCCACTAAAACAATTTTTGACGTGTTCTGAAACAATTCCAGATTAGTGATTTTCATCTTCGAAAAGCAACCAAACCGGTTCCGGCAGCTCCGGAACATTTCTGGTTTTTATCCCGAAAAATTCCCAGAAGTTTCTAGAATAATTCTGGCACCCTCCAAGAATTATTAGGCGTGTCCCGAAACCAATTTGACCTAATGGTATACCCTGAAACAACTTTTTGGTTTTACTGAAACTATTCCGGTGCTCTCTCTCCGGAACTCTTCCGTTGTCTCCGAAACTTTTTCGGCGAATTTCTCTCAGACTCCCTGTCTAGTATTCAGCAGATAGATGACCCTTAAGCGTGTGACCCTATAGGTTCGGTGAAGTATAGACATGACCGGAACACTTTCCGATCAATGATCAACATCGGAGCCGTGGACACCCATATTGACCCCTATACCCACACGAATGAATATTCGAGTGAACCTCCAGTTGTCGTGTGCTATTCCTGTTGCTTCGCGATATGTTACAAATACCCGAGGTGAGACATGTTGGCATCCCCGTGGATCAACAACTTGTCCACTATGCCAGTTACCTCATTACCGGTATTGTTCTCTTTTCTCGTTACCGTGTTCCGGCATCCCTGTGATCAAATCACAAAGTGTCTGGCCAGACGATGATGGATACCGTAACACCGAGAGGGCCCAGAGATATCTCTCCATCGTCGAAGGAGCAAATCCCAATCTTGAGCTATCAAGTTACTTGACATACTTTCCCATGAACCCGTAAGCCGCCGTAATAGCCATCCAGTTACGGATGACCTTTAACAAACCCCAAAGTTCATGAATCAAGCATGAAGAAACTCGATACTCTCATGGTATGACGAATCATGCAAATGTTAACCATCTCTGTGTTATTAACCATTAACTTGTGACGAATGTATCTCATAGCATAACATCAATTCGGGTCGATTCAACACAAATGTTCTTCTAACATTGTGCCCTCAAAATTGCTGGCATAGACATGCCCATGATCAGGAAAACAGGACCATCATGCAACACTTGAGCTAGTCTTAGAGGCTAGACTAGGAATACATTTTACCGTTTATTATTCCACACGTGCATATGAGTCTTCCTCCGAGCCTCGTGGTTATTGTAGACTCGAGAACCATAGCAGTTATAGCATGGAACATAAACCTAATTATGAATAGGGAGATAATCAATAACTTTTATTATTGCCTCTAGGGCGTATCTCCTACAGACTCCCACTTGCACTAGAGTCAATAATCTAGTTAATGCTAATGCACTTTACACCTGTGGCACACCGGTGTAAATATGCTTCGCTTGTGGTATAACCCGATGTCCAACGGATCTAACAACTTCAGATCCGTGTGTATCTTTGCATATCCTCGTGTTTTCATGCTTTCACAAAATTCATATTTTGTGTGGACTTGGCTTTGCATATGTGTGAATCATTGGTCGAAACCTGATTCCTCAGACTAAGCTATGGAGCAACTATCTGCAATAGTGTCCCATTGACCAAAGCCATCTTGGAACCACACTAAGTTCATGAATGAACTATATGATTCAATAACTTCTTTGTCGCTTCTAAAGCGCCAACATACTTAGCCATTTGTCATAGAATTCACCACAGTAACCTGTTTGGAACAATTTCCAACTACCGTGCCACCATATTGTGTATTGCACAAAACCCTCAACTTAAATCAAAAATCGCTTGGAGCATGGATGAAGACTGTATCGATGTAACCTTTTACAACGAACTCTTCATGATCTCCGCTTGCGAGAAAACATGTCATCAGTGCTACTATAGTACTCAATGACCCTTTTTCACTGTTGTCCCATGATCAATACTTTTGATCACTTTGGTATCTATACTCACAACAACTTTGGGAGTATTGGACATATCTGGTTGTTTTACATACCATGGAATACATGATTAATCCAAACACAAGAGTGTGTGGAATCTCTATCATGTATTTTGCTCATCAATGTTTTGGGACACCGAGTCTTGCAAAAACTCTTTCCATGTGACTTCAGCAAGAATCGCTCCTTGACGTTTTTAATGCTAAAAGGTCTTAGCATTTTGTCAATATGTATCTTTGCTCAGCCCCATCAGGTAAATCTATCTCCATAGATCATCATGCCTAATATCAAGGCTATTTAGCCCAAGCACTTCATCGAAAAACCCTTTTCAAATGAAGTCCTAATTCGTGTCAAGAAATTTAATTCCAATTAACAATGTGTCAAGCACACAACGTTTTTAGAAATATTATTATGCTACCACTTACTTTCTTGAATCACAAGCATCTTCGTTACCCATTGATGAAGTCAAAACCGTTTTAACCATTTCATCAAAACACGAAGATTCCAACTCCATTTTGCTCTCTTCTGTCCATCGCTGGAACTCTAAAGTATGCATACTTACTAGCATCCTCTGGAACGACAAAATACCTTGGACTGTAACACATGCAAGTCCTTGGTTTCATTTCCATCAGATGGAAATCCTTTCGTCATCCATGTTTCATATCTCATGATTGAAATATATATTAATTGCTAGTTCAACCCGAACCGACTTTAAGCATCGCTACGGTGAAACAACCTCATCGTAGTCAACTCCTTGAACTTGTTATTGCAACAAGTCGAGCTTTATGGATTAAACATTTTTATCTGTATCAGTTTTTAGTTCCGTAAATATTCATTAGACTCTAAGTCTTCCGAAAGGTGTATCAAGATTTTAATCTTGAATCACTTATATGGAAACTATCTCGGATTGTATTGGCATTTAGCCAATTCCGGAGTCAGGGCCCATCAACACTTCCTTGTGTATCATAGGTATACTGTTGTCTAACAACAATAACTCGTTCGCGCACCTGAGAGGTTTGCACGAGCCTTGCCTACGTGGTTCAGCTGCAAGTTTGACCGAAGTCCATACATTTTATTGTAGAGACTTCCGTATCAGTCGCAGTAGGAAACTCCGGAATCACTTCCAAGGTTCCATTCCTTTGATCTGATGATGAAGATAGTGGTTATCTCGTCGAGATGCACTGTCCTCCCACTCACCTTTTTGAAAGAACCATTTTCTTCAAAAAGCATACCATTCTTTGTGGCAAACCTATTTGCCTCGGTATAGTGAGGGAGGAATACCCAATTACTTGGGATAACCTACAAAGTAGCACTTGTCTGATTTGGAATAGGTTTGTAACCTTTTACACAAGCTCCATATTCCAAATGTTAAGAAAATATATAACATGGTTGGGCGTACCATACCATGGCGTCATTTCAACAGACCCGACGGAGCTCTTTTCAGTGTAAAAGCCACAGTCTCTAAAGCATCACTTTAAAAGGGATAATGGCAAATTTATTTATGTCATCTTTGATCTTACCATGTCATAAATGGTTCGATTACATCTTCACGGACTTTCCACTTGCAGTGGTGTTCCGGGAGGTGCAAGTTATGAAACCCCTTTCACAACTCATCAGACATTCGCTAAACTTGTAACTCAAATATTCCTTTCGGTAATCTAATTGCAGAAACATAATTTTCTTGTTACAATAATTTCTTCTTCATTTTGAAAACCTTTCGAATGATTTCAAAAGATCCAGACTTACGTCTCATCAAGCAAATATCCATATATCTACTTGAGTCATATTTGAAGATAGATAAATCCACTGTTTGCAACATTATTTATTGGACTACACACATCAAAATGTATGATCACCAATAAGTTCGTTGCTCGTTCCTTTTGGCCTGTGAACGGTATTTCAGTCACTTCACCTTTTGGAGGAAAGTTGCAAGTGTCAGATGATTCAAAATCAAATGACTTGAAAATCCATCATAATGGAATTTTCCATGCGGGTTTCGCCAATGTGACCAAATGCAGTGCCACACCTGTGTGGTATTCTTTTAGACTTGCAACATTTAGCGTCAGTGTTATGGATGTATCATATTACCATCAATATTCATAACATACGTCCCATATTGGATGGAAGCATGGCCCTTTATGTTATTCATAATACTGAACAACAATTGTTCTTTTATGAACAACCCTTTTGAAAAAACATTGTGCAATGGGCTAGAGTGTGTAAAACTCTAAAATGAATTATGAAAGTAAATCCAGAGGTAATATACTATTGTCAATATTCATAACATACATCTCATTCATAATGAAAGTATGGCCCTTATGTTATTCACAACACCGAACATCAAAAGTTCTCTTATGAACAACCTTCTTGCAAGATACCTTATGCAATGGGCTAGAGTGTGTAAAACTCTAAATGAATTATGAAAGTAAATACATATAGTAATACACCGATGGAAGGTATAATAACATTTACTATGTTCCCTGTGTATACCTGAACCTCATTACCGGCAAGTCTTTTAGGCCATAGTTCTTGTATCGAATTGCAAGAGAATGCAATCGCACGGGTTTTTTTGTGATTAAACCACAATACCCAAGAATTAGTGATTAACATGTTTAACCATAACTCCCAAGAACTATATCTTTGACCAGCCTTCCATACATCAATAACTTGTATGACATTCATACATGAGCTGGATATTCCAGTCTTCTCTCTTATTGCCTTTATACTTCTAACAGTTTAACTTTCAGTATTTCTCCTACTCTTAGAAGAAGCACTCAACTTAAGAGTGGCGTTAGCCCCGAACTTCCTAGGCGTGAAAGTTTCACTAACACCCTTCGGACACTTCCTTTCTCTTTAAGTTGTTGTTTTATTCACCTTTCATCATATGACAGGCGTTCTTCTGGATCCCTCTCTTATCAGTCTAATGCATAGTAAACACCTTTACTTATAGTTTGCAAACAAACATTGCTTTGGATATCTCATATCTTTTAGCTTTTGTTTGTCTCTGAAAATGATTTTTAGATTCCATGAATATCACATAACTATCCAAACTTTCGAAGTTCGGGTCTCATGGAAACAAACATACTGCACTTTGACTGAAAAGGAATTCTAGCTTTTTGGATCGAAGGACGAGAGTCACATGATCCATAGCATTAGCGGGAGAATACCGAAAGCATGCGATAGGACAAGTCCTTCTCGGCACTCTAGAGGACAATCCTCACATTACGTTACCAACCGTAAAGATTTAACCAGATATTTAACAGCTATTCAATTTTAACAGGGAAGGTGGAAATGTGAGCCATTATTCTACAACTATTTTGCAAATCACACTTGGACAGTGTTCAAAATTAATTGCACCGAGAATTAAACAAGTTAATTCTACAGTGCGCTCCCACTCAAATCAATATCTCTCATAATTGATTGTGAGCGATTCAAGATCCATATTACAATTCAATGCCAAGGATGTATCCATATCAAGTGACGAGAATTGCAATCGGTAGGCCAACTTGCCAATCACATCTCTATGTGACTCTTGTTCATCTTTCGATGGGCGTGTTCCGAGCTCAGGACTTTCAAGCTAGGACATCAAGACAACCAAGTGATCTCGTTGTGAGGTCTCAACTCACCCGCCTCACACATCCCTAATCGTTCGTACCCATGTATCCATGTGATACCCCGAAAAGTTAGGTGTCGTGACGGTGCTACACTTGGGAGAACACTAACTACTTGATATTTTTGTGAGAGATCACCCTAATAAAAAGCGACTACCGCGCAATCAAGAAGGGTGCATCATAAGGGATAAACATCTCAGGCAATTCATAATTGCATGATATGGTATAGCCCTTTCTGACGGAGAAGTCTTGTATTTCTTCGTCTTTGGCATTCGCATCGGTGTTCACCTTCGCGAAGATTGCCACCACCTTGTCGATGCACCAGAAAATATTGTTATCTCTATAGCTAATAAAATAATGCATTACAACAAGGTTGACACATAGGTCATTTAAAGTGACAATCATATGGCTCCAGCCATCATGCCGAATCATGACACGCAGGTCATGTTAATCAATTTACATTATATAGTCATCTCATACATAATCAAATTATTATGAGCACTGCTATACCACATCACATGCACATGCAAACCCTCCTGCAAAACCAAGTTAGACGCCTCTAATTGGTTCATGCAAAAACTTGTTTTACGTGGCTTCTAAGGTTTCGAAACAAGCCGAAGCTACGAACGTCCATCATCAAGTATGATAATTCAAGTCGCTAGATTAACTTCGCGGGGTGTATGAAACATGAGATAATAAAATCTCGAGCCCCATACTGAACTTCGTCATACGCATGACCCCCGTGCAGATCATATCTGCATTGCCCTTTCGTCTACGAAATTTCATCTTTCTTTTTAACTATGGTGGAATTCAATGAACTGTTAGCACTTCGTTGATCAATCAGGATCGCGGATTGCCAGAACATTGAAACTCCACCATGCTGTTATCAAGATCAGAAATATGCAAATTCCAGGGAAGCAACAAGAACATCGGGTAACAGATTTCATCTGCTACCCGCACAAATAACTTTCAGTAATAGAACTCATCTACTACCTAATTATATTGTGCGACACCCATACATCTCTATGTATTCTAGATCGTAACATGCATCTATGCATAGCACGGCTCCTGATGCCACTGTAGGGTAACGCAACAGAAAACAAAAATTTTCCAACCTACGCACCAGCCCAGGACCACTATGAAGACTGCATACAAGGTTTGATCTTTTCGTTACCGACTCGTAGCACAGCGGAAGTAGAGTCGATGACGATTGGCGGTGCAGATCCCCGCAGCTAGGATTTACAACCTCCCAACCGCGAGGATGTACTCCTTCATCTGCCCCACGGACAGCCCTCCGGGAGGCGGTCGGACAGTCCCTCGGACGGTGTCACGGACAGCCCTTCGGGAGGACCCCCAAAGCTCGGACGGTCACTCGGACAGCCCTTCGGGAGGACTCACAGAACTCGGATCGTCACTTGGACAACCCTTCGGGACGCACTCTCAAAACAGCCCCTCGGGCACAAAGATCGAAACTACGACCTCTCTACGGGGTTGCACACATACGGTGTCATCTATCCGGCAGGGCTTCACCGTCCAGAACTTGTTCCTGCCAGAACCCAGACAGCCTTTCGGCTCTACGAAACTATTTCGCTGGGAGGGAGAGAGAAGCCAGATCATTGCAATGGCACTTGTATGTGAGAAGGAGTGAGTCTTTAGGCAGCCCCCTCCACCCCTATTTATAGGCCAAGCCCAAGGGTGGCTTCTCCAAGAAGCCAAGGGGAAAATACCAAAGGGCCCTCAAGGTGGCTTCTCTAAGAAGCCACCCAAAAAGCACTTTCACTATTCACGATGACATTTTTCAGCGTCCGTTCGAACCGAAAATATTTGTGGGCTTAGAACATTTCCAGTACCCACTAAAATAATTTTTGACGTGTTCCCAAACAATTCTGGATTAGTGATTTTCATCTGCGAAAAGCAACCAAACCGGTTCCGGCAGCTCCGGAACATTTCCGGTTTTTATCCCGAAAATTTCCCAGAAGTTTCCAGAATAATTCTGGCACCCTCCAAGAATTATCAGGCGTGTCCCAAAACCAATTTGACTTAATGGTATACCCCGAAACAACTTTTCGGTTTTACCAAAACTATTCCGGTGCTCTCTCTCCGGAACTCTTTCGTTGTCTCCGAAACTTTTTCGGCGAATTTCTCTCAGACTCCCTGTCTAGTATTCAGCAGATAGATGACCCTTAAGAATGTGACCCTATAGGTTCGGTGAAGTATAGACATGACCGGAACACTTTCCGATCAATGATCAACATCGGAGCCGTGGACACCCATATTGACCCCTATACCCACACGAATGAATATTCGAGTGAACCTCCAGTTGCCGTGTGCTATTCCTGTTGCTTCACGATATGTTACAAATACCCGAGGTGAGACATGTTGGCATCCCCGTGGATCAACAACTTGTCCACTATGCCAGTTACCTCGTTACTGGTATTGTTCTTTTTTCTCGTTACCATGTTCCGGCATCCCCGTGATCAAATCACAAAGTGTCTGGCCAGACGACGATGGATACCGTAACACTGAGAGGGCCTAGAGATATCTCTCCATCGTCGGAGGAGCAAATCCCAAACTTGAGCTATCAATTTACTTGACATACTTTCCCATGAATCCGTAAGCCGCCGTAATAGCCATCCAATTATGGATGATGTTTAACAAACCCCAAAGTTCATGAATCAAGCATGAAGAAACTCGATACTCTCATGGTTTGAGGAATCATGCAATCGTTAACCATCTTTGTGTTATTAACCATTAACTTGTGACGAATGTATCTCATAGCATAACATCAATTCGGGTCGATTCAATACAAATGTTCTTCTAACATTGTGCCCTCAAAATTGCTGGCATAGACATGCCCATGATCAGGAAAACAGGACCATCATGCAACACTTGAGCTAGTCTTAGAGGCTAGACTAGGAATACATTTTACCGTTTATTATTCCACACGTGCATATGAGTCTTCCTCCGAGCCTCGTGGTTATTGTAGACTTGAGAACCATAGCAGTTATAGCATGGAACATAAACCTAATTATGAGCAGGGAGATAATCAATAACTTTTATTATTGCCTCTAGGGCATATCTCCTACAGACTCCCACTTGCACTAGAGTCAATAATCTAGTTAATGCTAATGCACTTTACACCTCTGGCACACCGGTGTAAATATGCTTCGCTTGAGGTATAGCCTGATGTCCAACGGATCTGACAACTTTAGATCCGTGTGTATCTTTGCATATCCTCGTGTTTTCACGCTTTCATAAAATTCATATTTTGTGTGGACTTGGCTTTGCATATGTGTGAATCATTGGTCGAATCATTGGTCACAACTTTATTATTGCCTCTAGGGCATATTTCCTTCAGTCTCCCACTTGCACTAGAGTCAATAATCTAGTTCACATCGCCATGTGACTAACACCCATAGTTCACATCGTCATGTGACCAATACCCAAAGAGTTTACTAGAGTCAATAATCTAGTTCACATCGCCATGTGATTAACACCCAAAGAGTACTAAGGTGTGATCATGTTTTGCTTGTGTGAGAAGTTTAGTCAACGGGTCTGCCACATTCAGATCCGTATGTATTTTGCAAATTTCTATGTCTACAATGCTCTGCATGGAGCTACTCTAGCTGATTGCTCCCACTTTCAATATGTATCCAGATTAAGACTCAGAGTCATCCGGATCGGTGTTAAAGCTTGCATCGACGTAACCCTTTACGACGAACTCTTTACCATCTCCATAACCGAGAAACATTTCCTTAGTCCTCTTAGGTAACTAAGGATAATTTTGACCGCTGTCCAGTGGTCCACTCCTGGATCACTCTTGTACCCTCTTTGTCAGATAAGTGGCAAGACACACATCAGGTGTGGTACGCAGCATGGCATATCGTATAGAACCTATGGCTGAGGCATAGAGAATGACTTTCATTCTCTCTCTATATTCTGCCATGGTCGGGCTTTGAGTCTTACTCAACTTCACACCTTGTAATACAGGCAAGAACTCCTTCTTTGACTGATCCATTTTGAACTCCTTCAAAATCTTGCCAAGGTAGGTGCTTTTTGAAAGTCCTATTAAGCGTCTCGATCTATCCCTATAGATCTTGATGCTTAATACGTAAGCAGCTTCACCGAGGTCTTTCATTGAAAAATTCTTATTCAAGTATCCTTTTTATGCTATCCAGAAATTCTATATTATTTCCAATCAACAATATGTCATCCACATATAATATCAGAAATGCTACAGAGCTCCCACTCACTTTCTTGTAAATACAGGCTTCACCATAAGTCTGTATAAAACCATATGCTTTGATCACCTTATCAAAGCGTATATTCCAACTCCGAGATGTTTGCACCAGTCCATAGATGGATCGCTGGAGCTTGCACACTTTGTTAGCACCTTTAGGATCGACAAAACCTTCTGGTTGCATCATATACAACTCTTCTTTAAGATATCCATTAAGGAATGCGGTTTTGACGTCCATTTGCCCGATTTCATAATCATAAAATGCGGCAATTGCTAACATGATTCGGACAGACTTAAGCATCGCTACGGGTGAGAAAGTATCATCGTAGTCAACCCCTTGAACTTGTCGAAAACATTTCGTGACAAGTCAAGCTTTGTAGACAGCAACTTTACCATTAGCGTCAGTCTTCTTCTTGAAGATCCATTTATTTTCTATGGCTTGCCGATCATCGGGCAAATCCACCAAAGTCCACACTTTGCTCTCATACATGGATCCTATCTTAGATTTCATGGCCTCAAGCCATCTGTCGGAATCTGGGCTCATCATAGCTTCGTCATAGTTCGTAGGTTTGCCTTGGTCTAGTAACATGACTTCCAGTACAGGATTCCCGTACCACTTTGGTACGGATCATGTTCTGGTTGACCTACGAAGTTCTGCAGTAACTTGATCCAAAGTTTCATGATCATCATCATTAGCTTCCTCTCTAGTTGGTGTAGGCATCACGGGAACGGTTTTCTCTGATGTGCTACTTTCCAATTCGAGAGAAGGTACAATTACCTCATCAAGTTCTACTTTCCTCCCACTTACTTCTTTCGAGAGAAACTCCTTCTCTAGAAAGGTTCCATTCTTGGCAACAAAGATCTTGCCTTCGGATATGTGGTAGAAGGTGTACCCAATTGTTTCCTTAGGGTATCCTATGAAGACGCACTTCTCCGATTTGGGTTCGAGATTATCAAGCTGAAGCCTTTTAACATAAGTGTCGTAACCCCAAACTTTAAGAAACGACAGCTTAGGTTTCTTGCCAAACCACAGTTCATACGGTGTCGTCTCAACGGATTTAGATGGTGCCCTATTTAACGTGAATGCAGCTGTCTCTAATGCATAACCCCAAAACGATAGTGGTAAATCGGTAAGAGACATCATAGAACGCACCATATCCAATGAAGTACGGTTACGATGTTCGGACACACCATTACGCTGTGGTATTCCAGGTGGCGTGAATTGTGAAACTATTCCATATTGTTTTAAATGAAGGCCAAACTCGTAACTCAAATATTTGCCTCCGCGATAAGATCGTAGAAACTTTATTTTCTTGTTACGATGATTCTACAATTCACTCTGAAATTCTTTGAACTTTTCAAATGTTTCAGACTTGTGTTTCATCAAGTAGATATATCCATACCTACTTAAATCATCTGTGAAGATCAGAAAATAACGATACCCGCCGCGTGCTTCAACACTCATCGGACCGCATACATCGGTATGTATTATTTCCAATAAGTCATTAGCTCGCTCCATTGTTCCGGAGAAAGGAGTTTTAGTCATCTTGTCCATGAGGCATGGTTCGCAAGTATCAAATGATTCATAATCAAGTGATTCCAAAAGCCCATCTGCATGGAGTTTCTTCATTCGCTTTACACCAATATGACCTAAACGGCAGTGCCACAAATATGTTGCACTATCATTATCAACTTTGCATCTTTTGGCATTAATATTATGAATATGTGTATCACTACGATCGAGATTCAATAAACCATTTACATTGAGTGTATGACCATAGAAGGTTTTATTCATGTAAACAGAACAACAATTATTCTCTGACTTAAATGAATATCTGTATCGCAATAAACATGATCCAATCATATTCATGCTCAATGCAAACACCAAATAACATTTATTTATTTAGGTCCAACACTAATCCCGAATGTAGAGGGAGTGTGCGATGGTGATCTTATCAACCTTGGAATCACTTCCAACACACATCGTCACCTCGTCATTAACTAGTCTCTGTTCATTTTGCAACTCCTGTTTCGAGTTACTAATCTTAGCAACTAAACCGGTATCAAATACCCAGGGGCTACTATGAACACTAGTAAAATACACATCAATAACATGTATATCAAATATACCTTTGTTCACTTTGCCATCCTTCTTATCCGCCAAGTATTTGGGGCAGTTCCGTTTCCAGTAACCATTTCCTTTGCAGTAGAAGCACTCAGTTTTAGGCTTGGGTACAGCTTTGGGCTTCTTCATGGGAGCGACAACTTGCTTGCCATTCTTCTTGAAGTTCAATTTCTTTCCCTCGCCCTTTTTCTTGAAACTAGTGGTCTTGTCAACCATCAACACTTGATGCTCTTTCTTGATTTCTACCTTCGCCGATTTCAGTATCGCAAAGAGCTCGGGAATAATTTTCGTCATCCCTTGCATATTATAGTTTATCATGAAGTTCTAGTAGCTTGGTGATAGTGACTAGAGAACTTTGTCAATCAATATCTTATCTGGAAGATTAACTCCCACTTGATTCAAGCGATTGTAGTACCCAGACATTCTGAGCACTTGCTCACTGGCTGAGCTATTCTCCTCCATCTTGTAGGCAAAGTACTTGTCAGAGGTCTCGTACCTCTCGACACGGGCATGAGTCTGAAATACCAATTTCAGCTCTTTGGAACATCTCATATGCTCCATGGCGTTCAAAACATTTTTGAAGTCCCGGTTCTAAGCCGTAAAGCATGGCGCACTAAACTATCAAGTAGTCATCATATCGAGCTTGCCAAACGTTCATAACGTCTGCATCTGCTCCTGCAATAGGTCTGTCACCTAGCGGTGCATCAAGGACATAATTCTTCTATGCAGCAATGAGGATAATCCTCAGATCATGGACCCAGTTCGCATCATTGCTACTATCATCTTTCAACTTAGTTTTCTCTAGGAACATATCAAAATAAAACAGGGGAGCTATACACGAGCTATTGATCTACAACATAGATATGCAAAAACTATCAAGACTAAGTTCATGATAAATTAAGTTCAATTAATCAAATTACTAATGAACTCCCACTTAAATAAACATCCCTCAAGTCATCTAAGTGATACGTGATCCAAATCAACTAACCCATGTCCGATCATCACGTGAGATGGGGTAGTCATCAATGGTGAACATCTCCATGTTGATCATATCTACTATATGATTCATGTTCGATCTTTCGATCTCTAGTGTTCCGAGGCCATGTCTGTACATGCTAGGCTCGTCAAGTTTAACCCAAGTATTCCACATGTGCAAAACTGTCTTGCACCCATTGTATGTGAACGTAGAGTCTATCACACCCGATCATCACGTGGTGTCTCAACACGACGAACTGTAGCAACGGTGCATACTCAGGGAGAACACTTTTATCTTGAAATTAAGTGAAGGGATCATCTTATAATGCTACCGCCGTTCTAAGCAAAATAAGATGCATAAAGGATAAACATCACATGCAATCAAAATATGTGACATGATATGGCCATCATCTTGTGCTTTTGATCTCTATCTACAAAGCATCGTCATGATCTCCATTGTCACCGGCTCAACACCTTGATCTCCATCGTTGCGTCGTGGTCGCCTCGCCAACTATTGCTTCTACAACTATCGCTAACGCATAGTGATAAAGTAAAGCAATTACATGGCATTTGCATTTCATACAATAAAGCGACAACCATAAGGCTCTTGCCAGTTGCCGATAACTTACAAAACATGATCATCTCATACAACAACGTATATCACATCATGTCTTGACCATATCACATCACAACATGCCCTGCAAAAACAAGTTAGACGTCCTCTACTTTGTTGTTGCAAATTTTACGTGGCTGCTATGGGCTTCTAGCAAGAACCGTTCTTACCTACAGCAAAAACCACAACGGTGATTCGTCAAGTTTGCTGTTTTAACCTTCTTCAAGGACCGGCCGCAATCAAATTCGATTCAACTAAAGTAGGAGAAATAGACACCCGCCAGCCACCTTTATGCAAAACTAGTTGCATGTCACTCGGTGGAACCGGTCTCATGTACATGGACATGTAAGGTTGGTTCGGGCCGCTTCATCCCACAATACCGCCGAATCAAAATAAGACGTTGGTGGTAAGCAGTATGACTATCACCGCCCACAACTCTTTGTGTTCTACTCGTGCATATCATCTACGCATAGACCTGGCTCATGATGCCACTGTTGGGAATCGTTGCATGGAAAACAAAAAAAATTCTACGCACACGTAATGATCTATCCATGGAGATGCATAGCAACGAGGTGGAAGAGTGTGTCTACGTACCCTCGTAGACCGTAAGCGGAAGCGTTTGAAAGTGCGTTATATCGACTAGAGGGGGGTGAATAGGCGATATTTATGAATTCGTCGCTGAGGAAATACTACTCGAGGAATTTCCTAAGCAACGAACTACAAGCAGCGGAATAAGTACTCAGGTACATGGATAACAAAGCAGTAGCATAGTCATCATGATGAAATGAAACAAAACAGAGCACAGGTAGCGTGTAAACAAGATAAGCAGGCTGAAGACAAAGTGATTGAAGAAATAGGAATGAGGAAATTGAGAAAGTCTTCAGTCAAAGTCTTCAAACAGTAACGATCAAGTACACAGCAAGTATGCGAGTAAATGAAAGGGTTGAGGAAATAGAACCAGTAGCTTGGTGAAGACAGTGATTTGGTAGACCAGTTCCAACTGTTGTGACAGTTGTACATCTGGTTGGAGCGGCTAGGTATTTAAACCTGAGGACACACAGTCCCGGACACACAGTCCTCACCGTATTCTCCTTGAGCTAAGGTCACACAGACCTTGCCCAATCACTTGTGGTAAGTCTTCACAGGTGACTTCCAAACCTTCACAGACTTGGTCACTCGGCGATCCACAATTCCTCTTGGATGCTCTAGACCATGACGCCTAACCGTCTGGAGGATGCACAGTCCTCAAAGGTAACAAGCGTCGGTTCCACACAGGAAAAATTTCTTCAGTGATGCTCAATCACTTTGGGTTTTAGGTGTTGGGTTTGGGTTTTTTCTCACTTGATGATTTTCGCTCAAAGTCCTCGGAGGATGGGATGCTCTAAATGACAAGTGTCAGTTTCTCTCGGAGCAGCCAACCAGCTAGTGGTTGTAGGGGGCGGCTATTTATAGCTGGGGAGCAGCCCGACATGATAAGACATAAATGCCCTTCAATGATATGACCATTAGGTGGGTAGGATATTTTGGACAGCTGGCGCTTAGCACAGCAACGGTAGGAAATTTGAGCTCTCAAATTCCTCAGGGCTATCATGTTCCTCACTTGTAGGCAATCTGCACTGGTGAATTCCTAACTCCTCAGTCAGAACAAAATCCTCAGAGAACAGAAGAACTTCGTCTCTGTCACTGAAGAACTTGACTAAACTGTATGAGATTTCCAATGGCTTCACTCGAAAGGATTGGTAGGTGTAGGATTTGAGTTGAGCATCACTTGGAAACTTTTCCTTAGTTTTACCTCGACCCCCTTGAACAGTACGGTGTTTCCTATGACTCAAGAAAGGGAAAACAAAACTATGAAAACAAAAGTCTTCACGCTTCATAATCCTCGCATCAATATCAAGTCTTCAAGGTCACACCAATTTCCTCATTTTCAAAGTCTTCAAGAAAACCAAAGTCTTCAACTGAAGACATTCATTTTTAGGGGTCGACATTCTTCGTAAATATCAAACTCCTCATAGACTTATAGAACCTGTGTACACTCACAAACACATTAGTCCCTTAACCTATAAGTCTTCAATACACCAAAATCACTAAGGGGCACTAGATGCACTTACAGCGTTTCACAACGCGGTTGATGTAGTCGAACTTTCTTCGCGCTCCAACCGATCTAGTACTGAACGTACGGCACCTCCGTGTTCTGCAAACGTTCAGCTCGGTGACATCCTCGCCTTCTTGATCCAGCAAGATGAGCAGAGTAGTATATGAGTTCTATCAGCACGACGGCGTGGTGACGGTGATGGTGAAGTGATCTCCACAGGGCTTCACCTAAGCACCACAAAAATATGATCGAGGGAGTAAACGGTGGACGGGGGCGCCGCACACGGCTAAGACAATGTTTTGTTCCTTGTGTGGTGCCCCCTCCCCACATATATATAGGTGGGAGGGGAGGAGGCAGCCCCTAGGGCGCCCCAAGAGACCTGGCGGCAGCCCTAGGGTTGCTGCCTTGCCCTGCGCCCCCCCCCCTTTCCTTATATGAAGAAGGGGGAAGGAAAGAGGGGGGGGGAGAGGGAAGGAAGGGGGAGTCCTACTCCACACTTTCCTTTCCCTCCCCTCTTTCCTTCGCCTCCTCATAGGCCGGCCTCTATAGGGGGAGCACCAGCCCCTTGTGGGCTGGTGTGTTCCCTCTCCTGGCCCATAAGGCCCATATCTTTGCCAGGGGTGTCCGAAACTCCTTTCCAGTGACCCGATAAGTACCCGGTACCCTCCGGAACACTTCCGGTGTCCGAATACCATCGTCCTATATATCAATCTTTACCTCTCGACCATTTAGAGACTCCTCGTCATTTCCGTGATCTCATCCGGGACTCTGAACAACATTCGGTCACCAAATCACATAACTCATATAATACTATATTGTCATCGAACGTTAAGCGTGCGGACCCTACGGGTTCGAGAACTATGTAGACATGACCGAGACACCTCTCCGGTTAATAACCAATAGCAGAACCTGGATGCTCATATTGGCTCCTACATATTCTACAAAGATCTTTATCGGTCGAACCGTTATGACAACATACGTAATTCCCTTTGTTCATCGGTATGTTACTTGCCCGAGATTCGATCGTCGGTATCTTCATACCTAGTTCAATCTCGTTACCGGCAAGTCTCTTTACTCGTTCCATAATACATCACCTCGTGACCAACTCCTTAGTCATTTGCTTGCAAGCTTATGATGTGTATTACCGAGAGGGCCCAGAGATACCTCTCCGAAACTCGGAGTGACAAATCCTAATTTCGATCTATGCCAACTCAACAAACACCTTCAGAGATACCTGTAGAGCATCTTTATAATCACCCAGTTACGTTGTGACGTTTGATAGGTGTTGGGTTTGGGTTTTTCCTCACTTGATGATTTTCGCTCAAAGTCCTCGGAGGATGGGATGCTCTAAATGACAAGTGTCAGTTTCTCTCGGAGCAGCCAACCAGCTAGTGGTTGTAGGGGGCGGCTATTTATAGCCGGGGAGCAGCCCGACATGATAAGACATAAATGCCCTTCAATGATATGACCGTTAGGTGGGTAGGATATTTTGGACAGCTGGCGCTTAGCATAGCAACGGTCGGAAATTTGAGCTCTCAAATTCCTCAGGGCTATCATGCTCCTCACTTGTAGGCAATCTGCACTGGCGAATTCCTAATTCCTTAGTCAGAACAAATTCCTCAGAGAACATAAGAACTTCATCTCTGTCACTGAAGAACTTGACTGAACTGTATGAGATTTCCAATGGCTTCACTCGAAAGGATTGGTAGGTGTAGGATTTGAGTTGAGCATCACTTGGAAACTTTTCCTTAGTTTTACCTCGACCCCCTTTAACAGTACGGTGTTTCCTATGACTCAAGAAAGGGAAAACCAAACTATGAATACAGAAGTCTTCACGCTTCATAATCCTCGCATCAATATCAAGTCTTCAAGGTCACACCAATTTCCTCATTTTCAAAGTCTTCAAGAAAACCAAAGTCTTCAACTGAAGACATTCATTTTTAGGGGTCGACATTCTTCGTAAATATCAAACTCCTCATAGACTTATAGAACCTGTGTACACTCACAAACACATTAGTCCCTTAACCTATAAGTCTTCAATACACCAAAATCACTAAGGGGCACTAGATGCACTTACAATCTCCCCCTTTTTGGTGATTGATGACAAATAGGTTAAGTTTTCAACGGGGATAAAACATATGAAGTGTAAATACTGATATTGAGGAATTTGATTGCAAGATATAGAGGAACTCCCCCTGAAGATGTGCATATTGAGGATTTTGCTTCGGATTGCAAAAAGCACATTGTAGAGTAATATCATGGAGATCTCCCCCTATATCTTGTAATTCATACACGCATTTAACATATGATATGCAGAATTTGAAATGCATGATGAAATATGGTGTCTGACGAAATTCAGCATGCGTGCATTAAGGTACTTGAGGAAATAAGCATGCAGAAAGCAGTTCAAAAGTATCAGACCACCATAGGACTTAAGTTTACAACTCATCAGATCAAACACCTCAGAAGAGCAAGAGTTGGAACTTAACAAAAAAATAGCCCATATATAAGACCCGCTTGAAGACTAACTCAAATTTCTCCCCCTTTGTCATCGAATGACCAAAAGGGACGAAAAATGAGGACTAACGCCCCTGAAGAATATCATCAGGATGTCGATGGAGGAGCGCCAGCGTTGTTGGGGTCGACCGTTGAGGTAGGGCCTGTCGCAGTGTCGTTCAAATCTTCAGCTTCATCCGTCTCGCGCGATGAAGAATATGAACTGGCAACACGCTGAGGAACTTTGACCTTCTTGAATTTCTTCGAAGGTGGCTGAGACCAGTCAAAGTCCTGTTGGAAGCCCATCTCCTTGAGATCTTCAGCACTATAAAGATTCGACAGAATAGCCCAAGTGCGGTTAAATACTTCATGCAAGTAGTAGTGATTCTTCTTCACAGTATTTTGAGTGACTGTCATGTTCTGAAGAATTGCACCAAACTGACGCTTGACCCACTTGTGATTTCGATCAACTTTCTGATGAAGACTAAGGAGAAGTTCACGATCAATCATCACACGCGGAGCTGTTGCTTGAGGATTTTGCTTTGAAGCTTTGGCGGCAGAATCTTGTGTTGCAGAGTCATCATTGGTGGAATAGGATGCAGCTTTGCGAAACTGTCCATCCAATGGACGAGCGCCTTCATCTATAATAGCAGCCTTGCCCTTCTCATCAGCTGAGGAAATAGTCCGCTTGAGGACTTCAATAGGTGGCAAATAGCTGAGACGATTCTGAAAGTCAGCCTGATAATGAATTGAAGACCTTGATCTGATGAATTTCATGATCCAGGGAGCGTAAGGCTTCAACTCAAAAGGTGACAGAGCAGCATTGGCCAAAGTCCTCATGAACAAATAATGGTAGTTAATGGGAATGCCATGTATCATGTTGAACAGCAGATTCTTCATGATGCAAACAACCTCTTCTTCATCAGAGTTGTGGCCCTTGATTGGACTGAGGGTTTTGGTCAATATGCGATATATCATCCTTGGCACATAGAGCAATTCCTTCACAAGGAAGGTGGTCCTTGGAGCTTGGCCAGCCTTCAAAGGCTTCATCAGCACTTGCATCAGATGATTTGAGAGTTCAGGTTCCTCATATATGAGCCTAGCACCTTCAGTGGGAGGACTGACTGGGACGACGTGAAGCAATTCAGAGGCCGGTGCTTTGTAATGTGTATTTTCGGTCATCCAGTCTAGCACCCATGAATTCACATCTTCAACATTTCCAGTGATATGTAGTGTGGCGTAGAATTGAAGAATGAGTTCTTCATTCCAGTCGCAGATGTCAGTGCAGAAGTTAAGCAGCCCAGCGTCATGAAGAACACTGAGGACTGGATGGAAGCAAGGAAGCGACTCCATATCCACATGAGGAATTTGCTCGTGGTCAAATACCTTGTTCTTACCAAACAGGAGGGAAGAGTAATAGTTCATTTGACTTGCTGTCCAGAAGCGCTTGCGTCGCAGTCTTGCAGAGTCATAGGGATTGTAATCCATGAAGAAATGATGCTCAGCAAAGAAATCATCAGCATTGAATTTCTGCTTCTTGGTATGAGGATTTTGTGGCTTGGGCTGAAGATTAACAGTTGAAGTCTTCACAGCCGCTTGACGCACAACCTCTGGAGCCACAGACTGAGGAATTTCCATAGCAATTTCATCAGCAGCAGTCTTGGTCTCCATTTCTTCAGCATTAGTAGCTGGAACTTCTTCTGGAATAGAATGAAGTGAAGATTGATGTCCTTCAGAGCCCGTATGAATTTCTTCAGTCTGCACAGGGGACTGAGGAATTTGTTGCAGAGGAGTGGTCAATGGAGAATTTGGATGATGTCTTTCCTAATAATCATCATTGAGAACTGGTGTAGTAGACCCAATGTCCACATCCTCATTTTCTTCATCAATTTCTTCAATGCCTGCCTCTTCAGCTATGAACTGAGGCACGGGCGAAGATACCAGTGGGGTTGAAGGGATATCATTCACTTCAATTTCTTCATCCAACTGCTCTGGAGTAGCAGCAGAAGGATTCGCTTCATCACTGTCATCTAGAATGACATATTCCTCACCAAAGGGAACAATTTCCTTTGATGGCATGCTTGAGATAGGAACAACATCAATGGGGTTGGTGTACGAGCTTTGTAAAGTCTTCACTTTCTTGGGAGCTGAAGACTCTGCAGTTTCTGATGCTTTCCTTTTCTTCATAGCTGCCTTTTCTGCAGCTTTGGTCTTCTTCACTTCTGATGCAGAAGGAAGGTGGATATCTTTCATATGTGATGACTTTGCAGGAGGAGCAGATGAAAGTGGTGCATTTTCTTCAGGCACAACTGATGCAGTTGCCCTGGCTTGATCAGATTCTTCAGGTGCAACATTGGTGGTTGCCCTGGCATTTTCTTCAGGAACTGGAATTTCTTCAGTAGCCCTGGTACTTTCAGTTTCTTTAACAGACTGATTTTCATCAGTTGTGCTAGCATTCTCTTCAGTAGGCTGAGCAGATGCATCAGCCTGAGGAATTTGTTGTTGCGTTGGAACTGCAACATTTGGGTTGAACCCCTTGGCCATTCTAACAAATCTGACTTTGGCACCTAGCCAATCTGCACGATATGTGTCAAATTTATCGCTGAGAGCTTTGATCTCCTTTTGCAGATTCACAAGTTCTTCAGGAGTCATCTTCACAGTATTTTTCTTCAGAAAGCGCTCCTTTTTGTATTGAGCTTTCTTGACTTGCCTGGCCTTCTCAAATTTCCATTTTTCTTCGGCTATGAAGGCCATCAACATGTGGCTCTGGCCAGGAGTGAGGTTCAATTAAGGCAAAGGAGTATTTGGATCCTTGTGCCATAGATCGATGAAATCAAGGATCCAGCCTGAGTGGCACAGCACTGCCTTTGGCTCTAGCGGCGTTTTCTTGCCTGTCTTTGATAATCTCAGCAAGTTCTTTGTCATCAGCATCATCGTCATCAGACGGAACTTGGAAGGCAACATGCTTCTTGTGAGGACTTGGCCTTGGGCCTCGTCCAGCAGTTGCCTTTTTCTTCAGCAAGATTGGACCAGTTGAAGACAGTGGCGGAGCTGAGGAACTTGCAGATGCTCCTGAGGCAATAGAGATTCCTGTAGTCCGTTGGCACGTGGCAAGATGCACAGGTGCTGAGGACTTTGCAGCTGAAGTTGAAGACTTTGTGGCAGCTGAGGGAATTGGAGTTGCCCTTGATGTGGTTGCCTGAGGAATTGGCAGTGTGAGCTTTGCAATTGGCCGTGAGGGCATAGCAGTTGAGGAACTCGGCTTCACAGCAGATTTCTTTGGCAAAGCCTTCTTGGGCTTGCTAGCAGAGGCCTCAGCAGCAGCAGATTCTTCATTGAATTTCTTCACTGCTTCCTTTGCTACTTTAGCCAATTTGGCTTGACGCTTAGCCCATTCCTTGGGAAATTCCTCACCGCGCCTGATACTTGAGGGATCAGCTTCTTGGTCTGGAGCCAATGGAGGTCTTGGACATGGAGGGTTAACGGCAAATTTCTTCATGTACTTGGGAGTAACATAACGATATTCCCTCCATTCCTTAGCCCATCTTCTCTCAATTCTCTGTATGCGCACTTTGCGTTGAGTCTTGGTCTCTTTGCCATGAGTTGCTTCATCAGGAGTGCAATATTCATCATATATGTCTTCAGGGATCTCAAAAGTAGTGTTTGTTTCAGGCCTCTTTCCTCCCTTCTGAGGTCTCTTACCATCAGCCATTTTCTTCACTTGAGGATTTTGAACAATTGATGTTTCTGAGGAAGTGTGCAACTTATCTTCGTGGAACGCTGCAAATGAGTTAAGTTGATGAGAACCTAGTGATTCAGCAGCAGACATTCTATACCTGTGAACAGAGTATAGGTGCGAAGAATTTGGAGAGGTCATATGCGTTCTCAGAATTTTTTCAAAAGAAATCAAGTTTGAGGAATTTGACCAGGGGAGTCTTGAGGAATTTTGATAAGCATTCTTGACTTAGGTTCCAGAGTTGTATAGATTAGAAAATCCACACAATTGAGGAATCTTTAAGAAAAACATAGCTTAGAGAAACAAATCAAGATACAGAAGTACTCGGGAGTTTATGGAATGGGAAGTTGAAGAATAAACACCTTTTGAAGATTTTGTGAAATCATCAGAATCAAAGTAGGGCAGTAAAATCAAATTTTATTTACCCTGGATGAAGAACACGATGAACTGGAAGTGGAAGTGGAGAAGTTCGTCCGTTCAGATCTCCCACGCCCTAACTTGGCGGTGAGAGACAGCTACAGCGGTGGCGGAGTGAAGATTTCCGCGGTCGGCGCGAGTACGACGGCGATGAGGTCGAGGCAGTGAAGCTCTTCCTCACCGGCGATGATGGAGAGTAGCGGCGGCGCTAGGTCTGAGAGCTCGAGTGAGTTGGTGGTCGAGCGGAGTAAATGAGGACAGAGGAAGGGAGGGGGTATATATAGCCACGGTGAAAAACTGCTCGTCCGAAATTTTTGGATGAACATGCCCCTGACCCTTGCTCTTCTAATGACATGTGTCACCCACGTACAAAGAGATGGAGATCGTGGTAGATCGTGGGTGAGTAGTTTAATCCTATCGCGGGATACAGAACGGTTTGAGCGGCAAAAGCCAAAAATTCAGATATGAAAATTTTAACGTTTCGTTCGCAAATTCTTCAGCTGTCAAGGACACAGTGAAGACTTTGAATGGGTTTCAAATAGAACGCACATGAAGAATTTGTGAACAGACTGGGTTGAGTTTAGCATAGAGGGGGAACGGGTCCGATCACATTCACTTAGACGAAAATCAACTTGAAGAATTAGCAATAAGTGAATGCTGTTGAGGACGTGAAAAACTCAATTATATATATATAGTCAATGAAGAACATCAGTCGAAATTTTTTGAAGACTTTGCAAGTTGAAGAATTTGAAAGTTGAAGAATTTGAAAATTGAAGAATTTGCAAAATGAAGAAAAACTCAACTTTGAAGATTTTCAACTTTTGTGGTGGCGTGACCCACGGTATAAGAATGATGATTTCAGACACCGCATACAATTGTCGTAGGGCTCTGAGAATCAAATTCTTCATTAATTTCTTCACACTTAGAGGGTTAGTCTTCATTGATTGAAGAAAAACATTACTTCGTGTGTTGCACATCTAAGTCATCAATTTTGCATAAGTGTTAGGATGTGTGTCCTTTTCAAAGAACATTCGAAGATTCTAAGATATTTAGCTCACACCGCAACTTGCTAAATCTCTTCTCATCCAAGGGCTTGGTGAAGATATCCGCTAGCTGTTCTTCAGTCTTCACATGATCAATAGAGATGTCGCCCTTCAACACATGATCTCGAAGAAAATGATGACGAATCTGGATGTGCTTTGTCTTTGAGTGCTGAACTGGGTTATGAGCAATCTTGATGGCACTCTCGTTGTCACAGTAGAGTGGCACATTCTTCACATTGATGCCATAGTCCTTGAGGGTTTGCTTCATCCACAACAATTGAGCACAGCAAGAACCAGCAGCAATGTACTCAGCTTCAGCAGTAGAGAGTGATACGCAGTTCTGCTTCTTCGAGGACCAACATACTAAAGATCGTCCGAGGAAATGGCATGTGCCTGATGTTGACTTGTGATCCACACGATCACCAGCATAGTCAGAGTCAGAATATCCAATGAGATCAAAAGCCGAGCCCTTGGGATACCATAATCCAAGTGTTGGAGTGTGAGCTAGATATCGAAGAATATGTTTCACAGCCTTATGGTGTGATTCCTTCGGTGTAGCTTGAAAACGGGCACACATGCAAACACTAAGCATAATATCTGGCCTAGATGCACATAGATACAGTAAAGAGCCAATCATGGAGCGGTATACCTTTTGATCGAAGTCTATACCATTTTCATCGGTGCATAGATGGCCATTTGTGGGCATAGGGATTTTGACGCCTTTGCAATCTTGCATACCGAATTTCCTCAGAACGTCCTTGAGGTATTTCTCTTGAGAAATGAAGATGCCATTGCGTTGTTGACGAATTTGAAGGCCTAAGAAGAATTTCAATTCTCCCATCATGGACATTTGATATTCCTCACTCATCATATAAGCAAATTCGTCACTGTAACGTTGGTTAGTACAGCCAAAAATAATATCATCAACATATATTTGGCACATGAATAATTCATCATCATATGTTTTGGTGAAAAGAGTTGGGTCGAGTGAACCGGGTTTGAAGCCTTTCTTCATGAGGAATTCCTTCAGAGTATCATACCACGCCCGAGGGGCCTGCTTGAGGCCATAGAGGGCCTTATTGAGTCTGAAGACTTGATCAGGATGCTTAGGATCTTCAAAACCTGGGGGTTGAGCAACATATACTTCTTCCTCAAGCTTACCATTGAGGAATGCATTTTTCACATCCATTTGATATAAGATGATATTATGATGGTTAGCATAGGCAAGCAATATGCGAATAGCCTCAAGTCTAGCAACAGGTGCAAAAGTTTCATCGAAATCAATTCCTTCAACCTGTGTGTAGCCTTGAGCTACAAGACGAGCCTTGTTCCTCACCACTAGGCCATTTTCATCTTGTTTGTTGCGGTAGATCCATTTGGTGCCGATGATATTGTGCTTGCGTGGGTCTGGTCGCTTAACAAGCTCCCACACCTTGTTCAGTTCGAATTGATGTAATTCCTCTTGCATTGCTTGAATCCATTCAGGCTCCAGAAATGCCTCATCTACTTTGGTGGGCTCTGTGATAGAGACGAAAGTAAAATGCCCACAAAAGTTAGACAAATGTGAAGCTTTTGAGCGAGTGAGAGGACCTGGTGCGTTGATGTCGTTGATGATTCTCTCAATCTGTACTTCATTTGCAACGCGAGGATGAGCAGGTTGACGACTTTGACTTGGCTCAGCATTTTCTTCAGAGCCATTTTCTTCAGATGCACCAGCATGATTTTCTTCACGATCTGGAATGACTTCTTCAGCAGATTCTTCAGTAGGTATGACATCCTCAGTAGCCTTTAGCTTGATGGATTCCTCAGGAGACATTTCATCTAGCACAGGAGGTAGGTGCTCTCTTTGCGAGCCATTAGTTTCATCGAACTGCACATCTACAGTTTCAACAACCTTGTTGTGATAGGTGTTGAAGACTCTGTAGGTGTGCGAGTCCTTTCCGTAACCAAGCATAAAACCTTCATGTGCTTTCGGTGCAAATTTAGAATTGTGATGGGGATCTCTAATCCAACATTTAGCACTGAAGACTTTGAAATAACTCACATTGGGTTTCTTGTCAGTGAGGAGTTCATATGAGGTCTTCTTGAAGAATTTGTGAAGATATACCCTGTTGATGATGTGGCGTGCAGTATCAATTGCCTCAGGCCAGAAGCGACGAGGTGTCTTGTATTCATCAAGCATGGTGCGAGCCATCTCAACAAGAGTCCTGTTCTTGCGCTCCACAACGCCATTCTGCTGAGGAGTGTATGGAGCATATAACTCATGAGTAATACCAAGTTCATCAAGATAGTCATCAAGACCAGTATTCTTGAACTCGGTCCCATTGTCACTCCGAATATGCTTGATCTTCACACCGAAATTCGTCGAAGCCCTTGAAGAAAATCGTCTGAAGACTTCCTGCACTTCAGTTTTGTAAGTAATGACATGCACCCATGTGTAACGAGAATAATCATCAACAATGACAAACCCATATAGAGATGCTGCATTTGTTAGTGTAGCATAGTGAATAGGGCCAAAGAGATCCATATGAAGCAATTCAAAAGGACGAGAGGTAGTCATGATAGTCTTCGAGGGGTGCTTGGCTCTGGTCATCTTTCCAGCCTCACAAGCCCCACAAAGACGATCTTTGAGGAATTTGACACCCTCAATGCCAATGACGTGCTTTTTCTTCACGAGCGTGTGTAAGTTCCTCATGCCAGCATGACCCAGTCGTCGATGCCATAGCCAGCCTTCTGAAGCTTTTGCAAGTAGACAAGTGGCAGGCTGTGGTCCTGCAGAGAAATCAACAATATACAAGTCTCCTCTCCTAAAGCCTTCGAAGACTTTGGAATTGTCAGATTCCATGAGCACTAAGCAGCGATATTTGCCAAAGACAACAACCATACCAAGATCACAAAGCATTGAGACAGACATGAGGTTGAATCCGAGGGATTCGACAAGCATGACTTTGTCCATGTGTCGATCCTTTGAGATTGCAACCCTACCTAGACCCAATACCTTGCATTTGCCTTTGTCTGCGTAGGTGATATGCTTCAAATGTGATGGAGATAAAGGAGTGTTCATCAGTAAGCTCTTGTCACCGGTCATGTGATTAGTACATCCACTGTCGAGGACCCACTCAGTAGCTTTGGGTAAATCATCCTGCAGATGAATTAGTGCATCTTACGAACTCATATACTTTAGAGTGAAGAATATGACATCAATTTCATCAGACAGAAATTCATCAATTAATGCAACATATGTATAAATAGCAGTATGAGGATGTGAGAAATGAATGAATCATTTTTTCATGATTACCTTGCGTCCTTTCAAGCATTTCAGGTCTCCAGAAAATTCTTCAGACGATTTAGTTCGTCTGGAGACCTGACCCTGCATAAGAGGTTAGTTCTTTTTCTTCACCACCCACATCTGGAGGGGTGGCAAAGAGTTCATCATTCTGCGAGCTCCATAAGAGAAAGGTGGCATTGAAGCCAAAGCGCTTCGTTTCACAGGAGAGGGATTAGTATAGGCATATGAGTAAGCAGAGAAATTCTTCGAGGACTTATGAACATAATGATTTGAAGAATAATGCACATAATTAGAACTCTTAGATTTTCCCTGCGAAGCAGAAGCGTTAGCATGATGATGATCATATGAGGACTTGGATCCACGTGAGGAATTTGATCCATAAGAGGACTTGGATCCATATGAAGACTTCGGTCCATATGAAGAATTTGATCTGGGGTTCCTATTCTTCACAGGTGGTGTCATGAGGACATTCACCTGAAGACTTTCAAGGCACCTTTTGGGAACCCAGATTTTCTTCATAGGGGGACCAATCCTGCAGTTAGTTCCAACATATCTAGCAAATACTTCACCATTCTGATTTTTGAACAGTTTATAGTTAGAGTCAAATGACTCATCAGATGAATATGAGGATTCACAAGTAAAGCCAGATAAAGTGGATGGATCTACGGGAGGTCCCTTCGCAGCAACCCATGAGGTTTTGGGATACCGCTCAGGTTTCCAGTAGGTTCCATCAGCATTGAGTTTCCTCTCAAAGGCAATACCCACTTTCCTAGGGTTCCTGTTCAAGATCTGCTTTTTGAGCACATCACAAAGAGTCTGATGCCCTTTGAGGCTTTTGTACATGCCTGTCACATACAATTCCTTCAACCCTGCATTTTCGTCAGTGATACTAGTGGTATCCTCAGATGAGGAATTTGTGACCACAGAGATAGTTGAAGAATTTGCAGCAATAGAAGCATTTGAACTTTTAGGTGAAGAATTAGCAGTTTCACGTTCAATGCATTTCAAGCATGGTGGAATAAATTCTTCCTAAGCGGAACCGATCTGTTGAGCAAGTAATGAATCATTTTCCTTCTGAAGATCTTCATGACTCACCCTTAGCTTCTCAAGATCTTGCTTTCTTTGAAGAAATTCATAAGAAAACTTCTCATGATCGGCTAAGAGAGTTTCATGACGACTTTGAAGGTTGTCAAACTTAGACTGTAGTTGCTGAAGATTATCAGTCAGTGTTTGAGTTCGATCCATTTCCTCACCTAATAGGTCATCGCTTTTGTCTAGCATATTTTGAACCCTTTCCAAAGCCTTTTGTTGTTTAACAGCAATATTAGCAAGTTTGGAATAGCTGGGTTTGAGGTTATCATCAGATTCATCCTCACTTGATTCAGAGGAGGGATATTTGAATACCTTGGCACCTTTTGCCATGAAGCAATACGTGGGAGCATAGTCATCGTTGCCGTCATCAGCAGTGTTGGGGAAGCCATTTTCCTCAGTGTTGAAGATGGACTTGCTGACGTAAGCAGTAGCGAGGGCTAGGCTCGCCACACCAGAGTCTAACACCTCAGATGCCTCCTCTTCCTCATGTTCCTCAGATTCAGCTTCAGAGTCCATTTCCTTGCCAATGAATGCCCGAGCCTTCTTGGAACTGCTCTTCTTGTGAGATGAAGACTTTGAAGATTTTGATGATGAGGACTATGAAGATTTCTTCTTCTTCTTTGAGTCATCTGAACTATCATCCTTGTATTTCTTCTTCTTTGATTCCTTTGCCCACTGAGGACAATCAGTTATGTAGTAACTAGGTTTCTTGCATTTGTGGCAAGTCCTCTTCTTGTAATCACGGGATGAGGAATCTGATCTTGTGTCATCACCTTTTGAAGATTTTACAAAGTGACCACGCCTTGAGAACTTCTGGAATTTCTTCACGAGCATTGCTAGCTCCTGGCTTAGTTCTTCAGGGTCACCAAGGCTGCTATTAGAATCTTCTCCTTCAGATGAGGAAATTGCCTTAGCCTTCAGTGCGCATGATCTTCCATAGCTTGGCCCGTAGAGATCTCTCTTTTCAGCTTGTTGGAATTCATGAGTGTTCAGCCTCTCAAGAATATCAGCAGGATCTAGTGACTTGTAGTCTCCACGTTCTTGAATCATCAGTGCCAGAGTATCGAATGAAGAATCGAGTGACCTCAGCAATTTCTTCACCACCTCATGGTCGGTGATGTCAGTGGCACCCAGTGCTTGAATCTCGTTTGAAATGTTAGTGAGGCGATCAAAGGTTTGCTGGACATTCTCATTGTCGAGTCTTTTGAAGCGGTTGAAGAGATTACGAAGAACATCAACTCGAGAATCACGTTGAGTTGAGATTCCTTCGTTGACCTTGGACAGCCTGTCCCAGATAAGCTTTGCAGACTCCAAAGCACTCACTCTGCCGTACTGTCCTTTGCTCAGATGGCCACATATGATATTCTTCACTTGAGAGTCGAGTTGCCTGAATCTCTTCACATCAGCAGCGTTCACGGAAGGAGTGACAGAGGGAACGCCATTTTCCACAATGTACCAGAGATCATTGTCAATTGCCTCAAGATGCATGCGCATCTTATTCTTCCAGTAGGGGTAGTCTATCCCATCAAAGGTAGGACACCCAGCCGAGACCTTGATCATGCATGTAGTCGACATAACTAAAACTCCAGGTGGTTAAACCAAAATCACACAGAACAAGGAAGTACCTTGCTCTGATACCAATTGAAAGTGCGTTATATCGACTAGAGGGGGGTGAATAGGCGATTTTTATGAATTCGTCGCTGAGGAAATACTACTCAAGGAATTTCCTAAGCAACGAACTACAAGCAGCGGAATAAGTACTTAGGTACATGGATAACAAAGCAGTAGCATAGTCATCATGATGAAATGAAACAAAACAGAGCACAGGTAGCGTGTAAACAAGATAAGCAGGCTGAAGACAAAGTGACTGAAGAAATAGGAATGAGAAAATTGAGAAAGTCTTCAGTCAAAGTCTTCAAACAGTAACGATCAAGTACACAGCAAGTATGCGAGTAAATGAAAGGGTTGAGGAAATAGAACCAGTAGCTTGGTGAAGACAGTGATTTGGTAGACCAGTTCCAACTGCTGTGACAGTTGTACGTCTGGTTGGAGTGGCTAGGTATTTAAACCTGAGGACACACAGTCCTCACCGTATTCTCCTTGAGCTAAGGTCACACATACCTCGCCCAATCACTCGTGGTAAGTCTTCACAGGTGACTTCCAAACCTTCACAGACTTGGTCACTCGGCGATCCACAATTCCTCTTGGATGCTCTAGACCATGACGCCTAACCGTCTGGAGGATGCACAGTCCTCAAAGGTAACAAGCGTCGGTTCCACACAGAAAAAAATTCTTCAGTGATGCTCAATCACTTTGGGTTTTAGGTGTTGGGTTTGGGTTTTTCCTCACTTGATGATTTTCGCTCAAAGTCCTCGGAGGATGGGATGCTCTAAATGACAAGTGTCAGTTTCTCTCGGAGCAGCCAACCAGCTAGTGATTGTAGGGGGCGGCTATTTATAGCCGGGGAGCAGCCCGACATGATAAGACATAAATGCCCTTCAATGATATGACCGTTAGGTGGGTAGGATATTTTGGACAGCTGGCGCTTAGCACAGCAACGGTCGGAAATTTGAGCTCTCAAATTCCTCAGGGCTATCATGTTCCTCACTTGTAGGCAATCCACACTGGCGAATTCCTAACTCCTGAGTCAGAACAAATTCCTCAGAGAACAGAAGAACTTCGTCTCTGTCACTGAAGAACTTGACTGAACTGTATGAGATTTCCATTGGCTTCACTCGAAAGGATTGGTAGGTGTAGGATTTGAGTTGAGCATCACTTGGAAACTTTTCCTTAGTTTTACCTCGACCCCCTTTAACAGTACGGTGTTTCCTATGACTCAAGAAAGGGAAAACAAAACTATGAAAACAAAAGTCTTCATGCTTCATAATCCTCGCATCAATATCAAGTCTTCAAGGTCACACCAATTTCCTCATTTTCAAAGTCTTCAAGAAAACCAAAGTCTTCAACTGAAGACATTCATTTTTAGGGGTCGACATTCTTCGTAAATATCAAACTCCTCATAGACTTATAGAACCTGTGTACACTCACAAACACATTAGTCCCTTAACCTATAAGTCTTCAATACACCAAAATCACTAAGGGGCACTAGATGCACTTACAGCGTTTCACAACGCGGTTGATGTAGTCGAACTTTCTTCGCGCTCCAACCGATCTAGTACTGAACGTACGGCACCTCCGTGTTCTGCAAACGTTCAGCTCGGTGACATCCTCGCCTTCTTGATCCAGCAAGATGAGCGGAGTAGTATATGAGTTCTGTCAGCACGACGGCGTGGTGACGGTGATGGTGAAGTGATCTTCACAGGGCTTCGCCTAAGCACCACGAAAATATGATCGAGGGAGTAAACGGTGGACGGGGTCTCCGCACACGGCTAAGACAATGTTTTGTTCCTTGTGTGGCGCCCCCTCCCCACATATATATAGGTGGGAGGGGAGGAGGCAGCCCCTAGGGCGCCCCAAGAGACCTGGCGGCAGCCCTAGGGTTGCTGCCTTGCCCTGCGCCCCCCCCCCCCCCTTTCCTTATATGAAGAAGGGGGAAGGAAAGAAGGGGGGGGAGAGGGAAGGAAGGGGGAGTCCTACTCCACACTTTCCTTTCCCTCCCCTCTTTCCTTCTCCTCCTCATAGGCCGGCCTCTATAGGGGGAGCACCAGCCCCTTGTGGGCTGGTGTGTTCCCTCTCCTGGCCCATAAGGCCCATATCTTTGCCAGGGGTGTCCGAAACTCCTTTCCAGTGACCCGATAAGTACCCGGTACCCTCCGGAACACTTCCGGTGTCCGAATACCATCGTCCTATATATCAATCTTTACCTCTCGACCATTTAGAGACTCCTCGTCAATTCCGTGATCTCATCCGGGACTCCGAACAACATTCGGTCACCAAATCACATAACTCATATAATACTATATCGTCATCGAACGTTAAGCGTGCGGACCCTACGGGTTCGAGAACTATGTAGACATGACCGAGACACCTCTCCGGTCAATAACCAATAGCAGAACCTGGATGCTCATATTGGCTCCTACATATTCTACAAAGATCTTTATTGGTCGAACCGTTATGACAACATACGCAATTCCCTTTGTTCATCGGTATGTTACTTGCCCGAGATTCGATCGTCGGTATCTTCATACCTAGTTCAATCTTGTTACCGGCAAGTCTCTTTACTCGTTCCATAATACATCACCTCGTGACCAACTCCTTAGTCGTTTGCTTGCAAGCTTATGATGTGTATTACCGAGAGGGCCCAGAGATACCTCTTCGAAACTCGGAGTGACAAATCCTAATCTCGATCTATGCCAACTCAACAAACACCTTCAGAGATACCTGTAGAGCATCTTTATAATCACCCAGTTACGTTGTGATGTTTGATAGCACACAAGGCATTCCTCTGGTATTCGGGAGTTGCATAATCTCATAGTCGAAGGAATATGTATTTGACATGAAGAAAGCAATAGCAATAAAATTGAACGGTCATTATGCTAAGCTAACGGATGGGTCTTGTCCATCACATCATTCTCCTAATGATGTGATCCCGTTATCAAATGACAACTCATGTCCATGGTTAGGAAACCATAACCATCTTTGATCAACGAGCTAGTCAAGTAGAGGCTCACTAGGGACACGATGTTTGTTTATGTATTCACACATGTATTTAGGTTTCCGATCAATACAATTCTAGCATGAATAATAAACCTTTATCATGAATAAGGAAATATAAAATAACAACTTTATTATTGCCTCTAAGGCATATTTCCTTCATGCACATGCCGGCCGGCAACTCCGGCCACCTAGCAGCCACTCCGGCGACCCCGCCCCACCTCGGCTCCACGCACGAGGCCCCATCACCGCCGACCATGTCGAGGCCACCACCGACCGACCGCATCCCCGCCTCCACGCCCGCAGGAAGAATCCGCAGCACAACCATCAGCCGACGGCTGCCGGCCTCAAGCCCTAGTCCAACGGAGCAGCCGCAAGCTGCGCCATCGAAGCCAGCTGGGCCCCAGGCCAGCCCGCGTGCCACCCATGGCCACCCCCGACGGAAGCTCAGATCCGCCGGGGCGTCCGCGCCGCCCCCCGCACCAACTCCAGAGGAGCGGCGCCCGCAAAGCACGCCAGCCCCCACGCCTCCCTGCAACTCGCGCCGTCACAGCCCGCGCCATCCGCGAGCAGCTCGCCGGAGGGCTCTCGATCCAGATCTAGGTCGAAGAAACCCACCACCGCCGCCCCTCGCTGGCACGCTCCACCCCGACGCGCAGCCCCCCGCACTTCCGCCCCAGGAGCCACCGACCGGCGCCCCGAATGCAGCCACGCCGCGCCGCCCTGGCCTAGCCGCACGCCTCCAGGCGATGACGCTATCCCGCGCCAGTCCACATCGCGAGGAGGGGAAAGGAGCCCCGCCACCACCGACGCCGGCCGGGCTTTGCCCGACGGCGCGAAGCGGTGGCGGCGAGGGAGGGGAAGGGGGCGGGGGAGGGTTGGAGGCGGCGGCACACTGGCTCGCCCCCCCCCCCCCCCTCGCGGGAGCGGGTTGGGCAAGACGAAGGGAGTTTTTCCCCTCTCTCTATTGAGTTTGCCGAAAAAACAGTGATAGGTAGAGACATTGGCGAATAACCACGCAATCATCACAACTTGTGACACTTTTCTTGCCTTTTACTCCCTCTGTAAAAAAATAGAAGAGCGTTTAGATCACTAAAATAGTGATCTAAACGCTCTTATAGGGGTGAGTACGTAACAAAAAAATGCTACACCTACGAAGCTCTCTTACATACCCTATAAAACTTCCCTTGTCACTAATCAACCCCCTCCCTCCCCTCGAATTTCAGTGTGGACATGCACCTCCACTAATCTCCAGTTAAAAACTATAAGTATTTATGTAACCCTCTTCAGCCCGTAGGAAACCGTAGGTGTAGCAAAACCCCTCACTAATGCATGCTGATGTAAAACTAGCGGTTACTCAAAAAAAATGTAAAATGAGGGAATCTATTTTTTAGAAAACCTTTGATTTATTCATCAAACTCTTGCATGATAGTTTGACATTAATTATGCAATGTAAAGTGAATAAATATCAAAATCTTCAAAAAAAAGGAAAGCAGTAATGTATTGAGATATTCGCAAACCGAAATGTTAACCATCTGGCGTCAGATTTTTAAGCATGGCAAACCAAATGTTTTTATGGCAAATTATGTTGATGCGAGGATGACAATTTTTTTAGCAAGCATGACAAATCATGGTAAAAACTAAACAAGACAAGGATTTGCCATGCTTCTTAGAGGACATTGTCATCCTCGCGACAACATAATTTGCCATGAAAACGTTCAATTTGAAATCTGACGGTCGATTTGTAGCGAAATCCTTGGCGAATGGTCGTGTGTTGGTCACCACTTGCGATGTTTTTCTTGCCTCCTCACTAATGCATGCAAATGTAAAATAAACTAATCTAGTCGCACCATCCCTTTGGATACTATCCATGCTTGCGGTAACGCCCCTAAAAGGGCTTCAATTTTTTTGAAACAATCAAGTACATAGACAAAACATGTATCTACCATCTCATAAAATTTCAATCATAAATTTGAAACATGGTTCAAGATTAAGAAAAGAGAGACAAATCTAGTTGTCATCCGGCATAGCTCCCATATTTTGATCTTTTCCACTCAATGCACATTGTTCCCTCTATCACTCCCACGTCTAAACTAGCCAGGAGCAGACTATTAGAAAGGAGACCCAACATGTATCTACAATCAATCTTGCAACAAATATAACAGTAATCTATGGAATTAATCAACTTATAAACAAAAGATCCACCATAAGAATTACATGGATGATCATAATGTTGTTTGGCAGCTCATCCAATCTAGAAGGCAGATCATGATGAATTCCTCACAGAAATAGGCAAACATGGAGTTCTGGATACATAATTTGAAGATCTCGGCCGTTTAGAGGCTAAACTACCGAACTCAAAGATCAAATCCGGATTTTCGGATTTCAACTCCGGGACATCAAGGAGCGAAACCACATAACCCAGAGATCAGACCCGGAGTTCTGGGTTTTGCCTCGACCTGCCCAAAGGGAAAATCACTTGTTTTCTTCATGTTGCTAGGCTTTCGCTTGACTGCTTGTGATGGATATGACATGTATATGTTTTTCATGACCCACCAACTTGAAACACCACATGAACCCCCTCTTTATAGTGTGGATTTTCTATTACTCAAATAACAAAAACTCCAAAAACATAAAATGCATCGACACCTTTTTTGTTTTTGATGTGGGGTTGGGGGAGGGGCTCGCATCTACACATTTTTGTTTTTTGGACTATGTGTATGCAGATCACTCGATTAAAAGTTAGTCCCAATAAATCACAGGTCATCAACACTGCCCATTTAGGGGTTTAGTTGTCCTTTGAAGTTCTCTATGCACGTAACAACAAGTCAATTTGGATTGCGAATAATCATTGAGTTTATGTTTCTTGTTGTGAAAGATAGATTTTAGAGTCAAATATACGATGCCCTTTTAATAAAGTTTTGAGGTTGTTAGAGTTGTGTCGAATATTATTGTACAAGTTAGGTTACAGTTGGACTTGGAGCCGTACGGTGTGTAGACAAGATATCGAGTCGTGTCCAAGTAGGACACTTGTATCCTATGCCTCTCATATATAGTGGGGGTAGACACACGATGTAACCTATGCCAACATAATAGCACGGGCATGCAGGGGAGCTGGCGACGTGTGCCGGCGCCCGAGCAGCCGGGGTGCGGTATTGTAGCGGTGTCATGGGGAGGAGCGCCCGTAGTCATGCCCCGGGGATGTAGCCATGATGGTGAACCTCATTAACAAATCTCGGTGTTGTGCTTGTGTGATTGCTTATTCCTTGGTAGATCGATGGACGGCCTCAGATTTATTCTAACAAGTGGTATCAGAGCAAGGTTCGAAGAGGTCTCGAAAGTTGATTTAGAGGAGAGCGATGAAGACCGGCGGCTGTGGAGGCACGGCGATGTGCGGCAGCGATCGGAGATCATCGCGTATGAAGTAATCGGAAACAGCAGCGGCGTAATCGTGCAGTAGCCGGGAGTCTCGCGAGACTAGATCGGTAGCACCGCAGGCTGGCGGCTGGTGGCGCGTGGCACGCAGGCATGGAGACTCGGCGAGATCAGATCACGTGCGGCAGATGCGATCTGACAGCGTGCAGCCCGGAATCTGTGGCGGTGGCGGATGGATCGATCAGGGCTGGTGCGGCATGCGAGGGCAAGGCCCATGTGCGAGCGCTAACGCAGGTGGTGGCCCACGTGATCAGTGGCGGAGCCAGGAAAATAGCATCAGGGGGGCCAAGTGCTGTGAAAACTAGTTGGGGAGGGCCAATCCAGCAAGAAAAAGGCTTTTAACAGCAATTTATAACTAATTTTCGCACTGTTCATCAGCAAAGTACCACTGAATCCATGGTGTTAGGGGGGGGGCAGGGCCCCTGCTGGTCCCCCCTGTCTCTGCCACTGCACGTGATGAGGCCAAAGCCCACTAGGGCGAAGTGGCTTGGTGGACACAGGCCGCCTAAAGCGCAGCGCTGGAGGCATGTTCAAGATTGGACCGGTGCTGGTGCGCGGGGTTGTGGTGATCTGCAGAGTCAACGAGGCTGGTGAAGCTACATGAGAATTTGTTAAAAGGAAAAACAGGATTCATTTCCGAAGGGAGCTGCTACAGCGTGTTAGAACATGGGAGTTCCGATTACCATCAGGTTGATCTATAGCGTGGAAAAGTAAAGTACAAGAAGATTGTCAAAAGGAGTCACGGGTGCTGCATGCATGAAGGTGAGCTTGAGCTTGCTGCTACATGTATGAGAATACTAAAAGGGGACTGCTTCTGGTGTTCTTTGCATGGTACGCTGAGAAGAAGACATGATGGTTGAAGGTTCTGTTGTTTGACATGGCAGATAAAGGGGAAACGAGGCCGGTGATGTGCGACGTGCGTATAAGGCTCGGAGGAGTCTAGAGCTCGTCGTGACAGGATCATGCATACACAGGGCGCCAAGCAGGGCACGGAGATGTGCAGGGCAGACACGACGCAGGGTGGAGCATGGTTGCAGTCGGATAATTTCGGCTGGGTCGGACTGGATAGTCTGATGGATCGACAGGGATGTTGGTCAAAGCAGAAGACAGCAGTGATTTCAGCGACGACGACATAGGAGCGTGATGCTGATGGTGGCCGGCTTCTGGGGCGTGGAAACACGTGGTGCGGGCCTGAGGGCTTGTGCGGCTTCGACATGACTATGGTGCAGGGTTGATTCAAGGTGTGTACACATGAGAGCTTGAAGTCGACAGGGCGCGGGGTAGCATAGCGTAGCTACATGGAGTCATGTTGAAGGTGGAGCTGGAGTCTAATGGACGACTTCACTCTGTGCTGATGGAGGGGCTACGGTGTAAGATCGAAGAATCGAAGCCTATTTCAGCGGGATAGCGAGAGACACGTGGTTTCAGACTGGGTACCAGTGGTCTGATGGAGACGTGATACTCGGCATCGGTCGGTGATGATCGGTGGTTCTCTGCAGTGGCGGTTGAAGCAGTGTGGGCTAGCTACCCGGGAGACTCGACCAGGATAGCAGAGGCTCGACGCGGTGATAGTGGCGAGGCGTGCGGTAAGCACGGGACACAGTGACAGACCAAGGCACTAATGGTGAGACATGTGGTCAGACAAAGTGTGCAGGGGTGCTGAAGCAGTGTTGATGAGTACCAGATTCAAGTTGGTGACTGGGTTTATCGGTGCTAGTTGATGGACAGGAGTTGACAATGAAGAATCTGTGAAAGTGGCGGAAAGTCTTAATGTCGAAAGCTGAGAGAGTACACGGACGTATATTCTGTGGTGTTCAGTGCACATGGCAAAGTGCAGATGACAAGTACAGAAGGAGGCGGAGTGCTATAGCAGTGGGACATGCCAGAGACTATCCGGGAAAAAAGGATGAGACAACTGCGAATTTGACTCAGGGTGACACAAGGCAACGGTGAAATTCCTTCAAGTTTAAGACAGACGGTCAAGAAAGAGCGGTGATGTTGAGTTCAGGTAACTCTTATTTATGGCGTCCAATATGTGAGTTGTTCATTGTCACGCAGACAATGATCGGTGTGTGATGGCGTTGAGCGGATACTTCTGAAAGTTGGGAGGACAAAGTAGAGTAATGAGGAACTTAATTTTGCTCGAGTGTTGACTGTGAAGAAGACAAGAAGGGACTACAGTTGCAGGTGGAGTCACATGGAGTCCGGGAGTAGCAGCGGTGCTCATGGTGTATCTCAAGTCCAATGTACATGGAGGTTCGACGCACGGATGAATCCAAGATGGTGGAGAATATTCGCCAATGTGGAGTTTGTTAGAGTTGTGCCTAATATTATTGTACAAGTTAGGTTACAGTTGGACTTGGAGCCGTACGGTGTGTAGACAAGATATCGAGTCGTGTCCAAGTAGGACACTTGTATCCTATGCCTCTCATATATAGTGGGGGTAGACACACGATGTAACATATGCCAACATAATAGCACGGGCACGCAGGGGAGCTGGCGGCGTGTGCCGGCGCCCGGGCGGCCGGGGTGCGGTATTGTAGCGGTGTCATGGGGAGGAGCGCCCGTAGTCATGCCCCGGGGATGTAGCCATGATGGTGAACCTCGTTAACAAATCTCGGTGTTGTGCTTGTGTGATTGCTTGTTCCTCGGTAGATCAACGAAGCGCCTCAGATTTATTCTAACAGAGGTTCTGCTAATGGTTTACCACTCATTCTTCTATGATTACGTTAGAATCAAACACACTATGTTTAATATTCCAAGATGGTATGGTGTACTATAAGTACATAGGTTCAATGGAATTTCATTGGTTATTGTAACACTATTCTTTGGTGTGTGTTTCTACTGGGAGTGGGCTTATGATGCTTGCTAATCTTACTAACAAGAATGGGGAGAATGTCGCGGTTTGATCTTGGCAAACAACCGAGAGCAGAAGTGAAGGGGATGTGGCTCACCACACCCCACATATGGATGCATCGTGATCAGAGGTGATTACGAATGCATGGGGTCAACGTATGCATGTACTCGACATCGAGGACAATTCGTCGTTTCAATCCTGAAACAAAAACGTAATGCTCGGTGATTCTACTTCCGGTGCAATACAATACTACGTACTAGTAGTACGTATATACTAGGAAGTAAATTTATTTCAGGAACTCGCTTCGTTTTACAGCGCCGCTGCCGGCATGTTGGGTGCCTTCCCCACCGTGAACCCGCCGTCGACGACGAGGTTGTGGCCGTTGACGTACTTGGAGTCGTCGGACGCCAGGTACAGCGCCGCCTTGGCGATGTCCTCCACCTCCAGCACCACCCCTTCCATCTCGTTGATGTCCCCCTCCACGATCCGCCGGTGCTCCTCGGCGCTGGCCTTCGGGTACCACTGCTCCAGGATGCGCATCACCAGCAGCGTCGGGATGTAGTTGGGCGAGATGGCGTTGACGCGCACGCCGGAGCGCGCCGTCTCCCCGGCCACGGCGCGCACGATCCCCAGCACCGCCGCCTTGGACACGCTGTACGGGTGCGGCGTCACGCTGCCCAGCACGCCGGCGACGCTGGCCATGCAGATGATGCTGCCGCTGCGGCGCGGCGCCATGACACGGGCCGCGTGCTTGACCCCGGCCAGCACGCCCCGGGCGTTGATCGCCATGACGGCGTCGAAGTCGGCGAGGTCGAGATCGCCCAGCCGGGGACGCGCCAGGGAGCCCACGATGCCGGCGTTGCTGAGCATGATGTCGAGCTTGCCGTGGCGGGCCACGGCGAGGTCCACCGCCGCGGCGACCTGCGCCTCGTCGGTCACGTCGCAGCGCGTGTAGCATGCCGCGTCCGAGCCGAGCTCGGCCGCCACGGCGCGGCCCAGGTCGTCCTGGACGTCGGCGAGGACGACCTTGGCGCCGTTCCTGACGAACTCCGCGGCCGTCGCCTTGCCGATGCCGCTGGCCCCGCCGGTGATCACGGCCACCTTTCCGGCCAACCTCTGGGAGCTCGAGGCCGTGGAGTAGCCGCAGCCGGCCACCGACGCCAGCGCAGCCCGGCGGCTCTCCCCCCTGCAACACACACGCGCGCGCACACACACCAAGATTAGCACGCACATGCAGGGCGTAGGTAGATTTGGCCTTCTCTTCCGAAGCCAACGCCAACGTTACCTGGTGACGACCTGCATCGCTCGGATCATCTTTGTGGATCTTGGCGAAGTGCGACTTGGCGAGGCGAAGGAGACGACAGAGCAGCCGATATTTATCCGGGCGCCGGGCCGCCACGTACGTCCGGCTCGCTATATGGATCATTGCACCTCGCCATGTGGGCTCTGACGTAGCAAGTTGCAATCATGCGGACAAACGACACGGGCACGCCGGGCTTCTACAGTTCCACTGACAGGACAGGCGAAACACCATTGCCACCACCTACGCGGCTACGCCCTACCCTGGATTCTTTCACCGATTAGAAACTCGGTGAATGCACCGGGAAGATGCCGTCTGTTTTTTTTTTCTACGTTGCAGTCCTGCGCCCTCACCCAAGGGCCATTGATGCAGCGTGCATTTACCCAAGCATGCAACGCAAAGACAGGACCTGGCCATGCCGGGCTGTCGCCGAAGTGACATCCTTTGGGTCCGTATAGCATAGTGCAGCTTGCTGTAGTTTACAGTACTTAAACGACGGGCCGGGGCATGATGCCGGCCTGGCTCCGCCACTGGTTCGCAATCGTATTATCTCGATCTGCAGAGCAACCGAGATCGTCCATAGACGTGAGATTTTCTGAACCATGGCTCCGCTGGCCCATGCATAGTCCACACCATTAAAGCTAGGAATATGAACACGTGGAATCAAAAAAGATTAGCAGAGGAGAGCGAATACTTTATTTTTAACACGGTACAGACATAGACCCGCATACAATCATCTTTATGACGTACACACTTACACCATATCTCTATAAGCACCTTCAAGAGACTCGGCCGGCACATCATTTTGAGATTGACGAAATCATCACAGACGCATTCACTGTCGATGGGGATGTCTCCTCCCACTAAACGCACTTTGCCAAAGGTCCTGAAATAAATCAAAAAAATGTGAGCACCCGTGTCATTTCTTTTTCTGAGGTGAACAACAGTGTCAACTCTAGGACTTGAACCCTGCTGGGCTCGGGATATCACTGTTATCCTAACCATCCAAACACAAATTGGTTCGCAGCTAATAGTTATGCTAATTATACCCCCTCCGTCCTAAAATGTAGTGCTTATCAGACATTATCACAGTTAAACTTTACAAATTTTGATCAAGTTTATAATATATTTTTATCAGCATGTAGTATATCAAATCAATACAATTAAATTGGCATAAATATATTTTCGTATGATATATATTTGATATTATAGAAATTGATATTTCTAAATCTCAACTAGTTGAGAAATACTTTTATCTCACTTGCACCCTTGACCTTCCGTTCAAAAAAATGTGTCGCGATTCATGCAGCGTATGGAGCGCCTTGCTCAGTTTGTGTAGTGATCTCTCATCCGGGCGCTCCTATTTGCCGTATATGTCGGCAGATAGCCACCAATCGTACACCCCCTGCAGACCCACGTGCATTTGGGAAAACCATGTGAAGGCTTTTTTTTTTCTTTAAAAACTGTTCATGAATCTCAAATTAAAAAAATATATGGATTTAAAAATGTTGTGAATTTCAATAACTGTTCATTGATTTAAAAAAATCTGGAATTGTTTTTAAAAATATGAATTTTAAAATGTTCTAATTGACAAAAAATATCACAAATGTAAAAAAATGTTCACAAGTTGAAAAATCTTTGAATTTCAGGAAAAACACGAGTTTGATAAATGTTAGGGATTTCATAAAATGTTCATCAATTTGAAAATTATTTCAAATTTTTAATAACGCTCATGAATTTGAATAAATGTTCACGAATTCAAAAATGATCTGAATTTGAAAAAACGTTCAACAATTTCAATAAAAGTTCATCGATTTGTAAAAAAATCTCATATTAAAAAAATGTTTCTGTCTTTTATGAAGAATATTCATGAATTTTTATTTTTTGTGAATTCAAAATCTATTCATAAAGTTTAAAACTATGTTTGTGAGATTTTAAAACACACATGAGTTAAAGAAATATTCATGAATTTGAAAAATATTTCTTGAATTCTAAAAATATTAATGAATTCCAAAATTTTGGAACTTCAAAAAATATTTGTGAGTTCAAGAATGTGGCTTTCTAATTCTCATGACTTAAAAATAGATTTGTCGAATCCAAAAATTGTTCACAAATTGCGAAAAATGCTCGTGAAATGAAAAAATATTTGCGGGTTTGAAAATGTTCATGAATTTTAAAAATGTTCACGAACTTATAAAAAGAATAAGAAAAATAAATAAATAAAAAGAAAGGACGAAAAATGGAAAAGGGATGAAAAACCATGAGAAAAAACAAAAAAAAAAAGCAGGAACGGGCAGCGGCCTCATCCGACGAGTTTCTCTTTTTTCCGTCGTGGTTGTCTTTTTTTAAGGGAATACCCGAACTTTATTAATGAATCACAACGTTGTTTACATAATTCGGGGGGGGGGGGTCCAAAAACCATGTATGGCCATCAGGAACTAAGTCTAATGAGTTCTTACCTATGTTGTGGGCCAACATTTGATTCTCTACACTCATAACAGAAAGATAAATCGCTAAAATTTGGAAGGAGACTCTGAATCTCCGCAATGACCATAGAATTTGTTCCTTTGATTCCTTCCAAGATGTCCTTCACCACCATCGATCAGCCACAAGCAATGACTGCCGAGTGAATGTTTAGATATTGCGCCAAGGATAGAGCTTCATGGAACACCATGGTCTCAAACACAGGCTAGATCAATCACTCCTTATGTCACGAGTATCGATCCTCCCTAATAAATACTTGCATGACCTCTGAAGATTATTGCGACCGAACTCTTGCTTCGAGCTATACGGATCGCCCCATCCACATTGCTTTTGAACTTCCCCACGGGGGGAGCAATCCACTTAGTGAAGCGCTGGACCCTCGCTCCCCTGTTTATAGTTGATGCTGGATCATCAAGTTCTCTGAGTTCAGACAGATAATTTGAAATGAAACTACAAGTGGCAAAAGGAGCTTGGTATTTATCCTCATGATCATATTCGTTATCGCTTTCTAGATTCCCAAAGTGTAACCATGACCTTCACATACCCCTGTTCATTTAGCTGTTCCTCTAGCATAAACAACCAGTTTTTAGCTCTCGGTTCAGCACATACCTTGATTCTATCATATAGTTCCTTATCAAGTAAAAAACGTATACATCTGGACATTCTACACTCCATGAGCGAGTGTCTCCTGATGGAGATATGCCCTAGAGGCAATAATAAAGTTATTATTATTATATTTCCTTATTCATGATAAAGGTTTATTATTCATGCTAGAATTATATTGACCGGAAACTTAAATGCATGTGTGGATACATAAACAAATACCGTGTCCCTAGTGAGCCTCTACTAGACTAGCTCGTTGATCAAAAGATGGTTAAGATTTCCTAACCATAGACATGTGTTGTCACTTGATAACGAGATCACATCATTAGGAGAATGATGTGATGGACAAGACCCATCTGTTAGCTTAGCATATGATCTTTTAGTTTATTGCTACTGCTTTCTTAATGTCAAATACATATTCCTTCGAGCATGAGATCATGCAACTCCCGGATACCGGAGGAATACCTTGTGTGCTATCAAACGTCACAACGTAACTGGGTGATCATAAAGATGCTCTACAGGTATCACCGAAGGTGTCTGTTGAGTTGGCGGGAATCGAGATTGGGATTTGTCACTCCGGATGACAGAGATGTATCTCTGGGCCCTCTCGGTAATACAGCATCACAAGAAGCTTGCAAGCAAAGTGACTAAGGAGTTAGTTACGAGATGATGTATTACGGAACGGGTAAAGAGACTTGCCGGTAACGAGATTGAACTAGGTATGCAGATACCGACGATCGAATCTCGGGCAAGTAACATACCGACAGACAAAGGGAACTATGTATGTTGTCATAAAGGTTCGACCGATAAAGATCTTCGTAGAATATGTAGGAACCAATATGGGCATCCAGGTCCCGCTATTGGTTATTGACCGGAGAAGCGTCTCGGTCATCTCTACATCATTCTCGAACCCGTAGGGTCCGCACGCTTAACGTTCGTTGACGATATAATATTATATGAGTTGGTGACCGAATGTTGTTCGGAGTCCTGGATAAGATCACATACATGACGAGGAGCTTCGGAATGGTCCGGAGGTAAAGATCGATATATAGGACGATACTATTTGGTCTCCGAAAAGGTTTCGAAATGCACCGGGTATTTATCGAATCACCGGAAGGGGTTTCGGGAAGGCCACGGGGAGTTATTGGGCTTATTGGGCCAACGAGGGAAGCACACCAGCCCACAAGGGGCTGGTGCTCCCCACCTCTAGGCCGCCGGCCCTTAGGGAAGGAAAGGGAGGAGGGCTAGCCCCTCCTGCCTTCCCGTCCACATGAGAGAAAGGAAAGGGAGGGGGCGCCTCCCCTCCTGCCTTCTCCCCAGCGCCAAGAAAGGAAGGGGGCGCGGCCAGGGCAGGAGCCCAGGGCGGCCGCCGGCCCTCTTGGGGGCGCCCTAGGCTGCCTCCCCTCCTCCCCTCACCTATATATATGAGAGGAGGGAGAGGGGCAACATACACCACGATCCCCAAGCCATGTGCGGCGTCCCTCTCCCTCTAGTTCGTCCTCGGTCATAATTTTCATAGTGCTCGGTAAAGCCCTGCGGAGATAGTTGCACCACCACCGTCACCACGCCGTCGTGCTGCCGGAACTCATCTACTACTTCGCCCGTCTTGCTGGATCAAGAAGGCGAGGACGTCATCGAGCTGAACGTGTGCTGAACGCGGAGGTGCCGTGCGTTCGGTGCTTGATCGGAACGGATCGTGAAGGTGTACGACTTCATCGACCGCATTGATAAACGCTTCCGCTTAACGGTCTACGAGGGTACGTAGACACACTCTCCCCTCTCGTAGCTATGCATCTTCATGGATAAATCTTGTGTGTGCGTAGAATTTTTTTTTCCATGCAACGTTCTCCAACATCTCCATGAATCCTCCTTACATCTGCATATCGTGCAAATATCCATTGTTGTCATACTCCTCCGATGAGCCAGGTCTGTCATGGTTGTCTAGTCATGGGCCTGTGTAGCTGGTCATAACTCTTTTTTCCTTTTGTATTTGGGCGTCCAAATCCACTTATTAGCTCACTAGCGTTATTGTTTGCTCGAGCCATTAACAGAGAAAACAGCTGGAAGAAGGTTTTATTCGGTTGTAGGAAGCTTCTCAATATGTTTTTTTGGGAAGCTTCTCGAACCTTCCAGCCGGTTTTAGATAGCTTTTCTTCTTTTTTCTATTTTTAACTGGGTTTTCGGTTTTCTTTATTTTTATAATTTTATTTTCTTGGTTTACTATTTGTCTTGTTTCCTTTATTTTCATTTTCCTTTTTATGTGATTTCCATAAATTTACGATTTTTTATAATTAAATACCATTTTTTTAAATTAAATACAATTTTTATTCGCTAACTCTTTAAAATTTTAGTCCATTTTTTATTTCATGAATATTTTCTAACTTCACAAAAAAACTAAAGTCAGGAATACTTTTTTTTTCAAATTCCAAATTATTTTTTAAAATATGCACACATTTTTTAAATTCACAAACATATATTGAATTCACAGAACAATTTTAAATTCTTGGAAATTTTCTGATTCACAAAAAATTGAATTCATGAACATTATGAATTTATTAACATTTTTCCAAATTCTTGAAATTATTTTGAACTCATGAATATTTTTAAAATTTATGAAGGGTTTTTCAAATTTGTGATTCGCAAACATCTTTAAAAATTCAAGAATATTTATTTAAATTTGCAACTATTTTAAAAATTCAGGAATATTTTTCTTGGTATGGTTTCGAATCGGTTTTAAAAGGTGCAGAGTGAGACACTAGATAGTAACCTTACTTTGTGAATATTCTTCCCAGCATTATCCTATTAGCACATGTTTAATTAATGTCTTTTTATCCTGTTAGCAAGTCAAAGTTTTTCATGGAGCTTCAACACGAAGACTTGGTTTTTCAAACAGAAAAGATACGGACCTATTCTTCTTAAAATGAGACAAGAAGCGATTGCTCCACTAATGATGCATGTTTGGATCAAGTATTTCCCCCTACTTAAGATGTTTCCTGCATGTGATGAGAATGGTGGACTTTCATTATCAAACCGAAGTACTCCCTGAGATCTAAACACTCTTATATATTTTTTATAGAGGGAGTACAAGAAAACAAAATGAATTGATGTTTCTTTTGTCAATTTTCCCATCTTTTTCTCATGAATGCGATAAAAAGGAAATGTAATGCGAAAGCATTTATCTAAGTGGGTCAGCTCTAACTCGAACAATTTAAATTTATCAGATGCTTCTATTATTCAATTTTTGTTCAAATATTTCTAATTGCTCTTTTGTAGAGATGGACGGGTGCGGCAACGCGCCTTCTTGTTCTAGTGCGCTCTGTGCGATATATAGCTGTGTTCATCTACAAGACAATGTGCTTCTTTCGATTTAGTTTTCCAAGCACATCTCTAAACACTGTGGTGTAGTGTGTCCATTGTGTGGAGCCCTAGGCACGTGTTTCATAAGTCAACGTCCAATTCCCTCGCAAAATAAAATAAGACAACGTCCAATGCCCGTTGGAACACTGTATCCCAGGAGTAGAGTTCACTGCGAGTCTACGAGAATATATTTTTGAAGTGATACAGTTCATTCATCACGAAGGTTTTCTTTTGCAATGCTGAAGAAATAAACAGGATTTGTTCCGGTAGAGCAATACGCTGGCTCTGATTGTGTCCCTTCACTGTGCCGGTGCCGGCATGTTGGGTGCCTTCCCCACCGTGAACCCGCCGTCGACGACGAGGTTGTGGCCGTTGACGTACTTGGAGTCGTCGTACGCCAGGTACAGCGCCGCCTTGGCGATGTCCTCCACCTCCAGCACCACCCCTTCCATCTCGTTGATGTCGCCCTCCACGATCCGCCGGTGCTCCTCGCCGCTCGCCTCCGGGTACCACTCCTCCAGGATGCGCTTCACCAGCGGCGTCAGGATGTAGTTGGGCGAGATGGCGTTGACGCGCACGCCCGAGCGCGCCAGCTCCCCGGCGACGGAGCGCACGAGCCCCACCACCGCGAACTTGGAGACGCTGTACGGGTGCGGCGTCAGCTGGCCCAGCACGCCGGCGATGCTGGCCGTGCAGATGATGCTGCCCGCGCGGCGCGGCGCCATGACGCGGGCCGCGTGCTTGACCCCGGCGATGACGCCCCGGGTGTTGATCGCCATGACGGCGTCGAAGTCCGCGAGGTCGAGCGCGCCCAGCTCGGGCCGCGCCAGGGAGCCCACGATGCCGGCGTTGTTGAGCATGATGTCCAGCTTGCCGTGGCGGGCCACGGCGAGGTCGACCACCGCTGCCACCTGCGCCTCGTCGGTGACGTCGCAGCGGGTGTAGGACGCGGAGTCTGCGCCGAGCTCGGCCGCCAGGGCGCGGCCCAGGTCGTCCTGCACGTCGGCGAGCACGACCTTGGCGCCGTTCCTGACGAACTCCGCGGCCGTCGCCTTGCCGATGCCGCTAGCGGCGCCGGTGATCACGGCCACCTTACCAGCCAACCTCTGGGAGCTCGATGCCGTGGAGTAGCCGCAGTGGCCGGCCAAGCCGCCCGTCGCAGCACGACGGCCCTCCCCCCTGCAACACGCACAGCATGATCAGAATGCAACCAGCGACCATTACCACAGAACATATTTGTGCTACCAGATCGACTCGCCGTGGCTCGGAGCGCATCGTACCTGAGGACGACCTGCATCGCTCGGAGCATCTTGCTGGTCTGCCGAGCTCCTACTTTCCCCGATGCAGCAAATGTGACTCGGCGAGGCGAAGGAGCCAAGGACAGAGCGGCCGTTATTTAACGAGACGCGGCCCGCCCGTAGGTCGCGCCCGCTCGTTGACATGGACGCCCTGTGAGCTGTGACTTGGCAAGCTGGCATCACTCACGATCGCGTTATCTCGACTCGATCTGCAGAGCGGTGCGAGATGAGTTGGGCGGCGACAGAAAATTCACCTCGCGGCTCGCGCGTGCATGTGTCCACAGCGCATCCCTGTGCGCCAGTTGCGTTTTCTTTTCTGTGCGTGCTCGCCGATCGATCGCAGGGTGTTGCAGGTGAGGGGATGCTCCGCGCGTTCGGGATCGTGCCACCGCCACGTGATCCCAGTTCCCCAAGCTGGCACCAGATTTCCTCGCCAAGCACACGCGCTAGCTTCGTCCATGACACGCGCGCATCGCTCCTCACGCGGCAGCGCGGGCCAAAAAAAAAAGGAAAAAATGAGGGGCATTCCGAGAATCGAACTCGGGACCTCTCGCACCCAAAGCGAGAATCATACCACTAGACCAAATGCCCTGTTACGTGCCATTGCTCTATTACACTCTTCTAATTAATACGAATTCCTGCAAAACATGGCCGGCCCCCACCAAGGGGGCATTCCGAGAGCAACCCTAGCACATCCACATGTTCTAGTTGGATGATGGCAATGACCAATGTACGGTAGGGTAATTCTTCCATCTTCGGTGCATACAATCAGTATTCAAGGGACCCTCTCATTGCACCAATCTCCCTCACCTAGTCGTGTAATTTGCATTGGGTGCTCTTCGGGAGCCTTTGCAAAATCTCTTTATACAAAGACTGATAAGATGTTGGGACATGAGAACATATTCGTTTACCAAGTAGTCCAGGACTTCATATGCTAGCACACGCATTGTCGGGGTACACTTCTGAATTGCACTTTCTCTAGGTTGTCATGCAGCATCCCTCTTGTGACCTTGTGACCGGACCAACCATCATGTGCTTCGACCGTAGTTCCAATGCGCAGAAATAGCTTCCTCAAAATTCACTAAGTTATCCAATTGAGATGACTAAACATAAAACCCAGGGTTTCTCCCAAGTTTTTTTTTTTCGAGTAGATTGATGTTTCCTTGTTTCAATCATTTTATGATTTCACTTGTCTAAAACAAACAAACATATTTAACTAGTTTATTTCGCTCATTTCACAAAACAGATTCCGCTAGTTTCATTCAATTCAAACAAATAATTTCAATCATTTTAAAAGATAACAATTTCACTTTTTAAAACAACATATTTCACTCATTCAAACAACAGATTTCGATAATTCTTAAATCATTGGTTTCACTTAATTCAAAATACTCATTCCACTCAAATCGAAAAAATAATTTCACTTATTTCAGAGAATTGGTTTCAACAATTTCATGCATTTCAAAAGAAGGTTTTCACTCATTAAAGAAATGCTTTTTGTCTATTCAAAAAAGTTATTTCACTCATTCCAGAAGACTTATTTCACTCACTTTAGGTAGCAGATTTCATTCATTAAAATTTCACAATTCTAGAAAATACTGATTTCACTAAAATAAACTTTCACTCCTTTTCAAAAACATTTTTCGCTCATTTCAAATGAATAATTTCACTAAATTCAAAAAAAATCCACTCATTCGTCTTTTTCTAAGCAGTTCCCCACTAAAACAGATTGAATGAAATAAGTTAGCTAAAACATTGAAATTTAAATGTGTTTGAAATGTATCCAAGGTCTTGTTCAAAAGGTATTGACGCTAGGAGTTCAAATATATAAAAAACCAGAAATGGAATTTTGGTTTAAGGGATATGAATCATCTAAATTATCAAAAAGAAAATAAAAGTGATGGAGAGAGAGAGAGAGAGAGAGAGAGAGAGAGAGAGAGAGATTAAGGACGACACACACCTATGGGCCAGGGCCGTCGCCAAATGGATCAGTATAGTTATTCCCGAAATGATATGCAAGCCTTTTGCATATGGGTCTGTCTAGGTCTCAGTCGACTGAGACTTCTCAGTCGGCTGACGTCATCACATGTAGATTAGGCCTGTTAACTAGCTCTCTTTCTCATGGGTTGAATCCGGCTTGACACCTGGGCTTATTTTCTTTTCCACCTAGCCTGTTTGTTTGTTTGTTACTTTTGGGCTGGGCTGCTCACTTTGTTTGTCGTGATTGGGCTGGGTCATGAAGTTTTTATTTGTGGGCCCGGACTACATAGAAAAAGACAAAAAAAATCTGTTTCCTACTCTGCTTTATGAACTATACTTTTTGACTAGTCGTGATGAACAGAAGCTGTCAAGCAAACAAGCAGAAAATGTGAGGCTCTAAAAAAAAATGTGCTCTGCTTCAAAACCAGTTTAAAGTTGTTTCACACAAGGGCAAAAAGCATATCCACCAGTGATGAAAAATTTCATATACAGAAAAACATGCATAAATTAACTCTGTTTTACAGAAAAAGCACCAGTTTCATCATCTCTGTTTTCAAGTATTCATATACAAAAAACATCAAAAAACCACCTCACTAAAACCAAACTGAATGGGTTCCTCAAAAAAAAAAACCAAACTGAATGAAATCAAACACAGCCTTGTTCAACTGTATGCATCAGTTAACTCAAACATTGAAAAAATAGCAGCAGTGGCATCCTCATGCCACCAAAAACATACATACAACAGGGAATGGGTCGGGGCACTATATATGTTTCAAAAACTGGCATTAGGAATTCCGTAGCTACATCATATATACGTGCACGCAAAAACTAACAGGTGCACATTACTTGCACGGTAGTACTACATGAGGACTGACCACTTACAAGCATGTTGCTTAAGTAATTCAGAGATGTCTACTGACAATGAACTTGGATACTTGTAAATTCACAAACACAGAATGTCTACTGACAGTGAACAGAATTAGACTGACGCTCTCATCAAGCACGGAAAATTCAGATGTACTCCTACCAAAACAAAAAAAGGTGCAGATTCCAAAAAAACTTAAGATCAAAAAGAGTGAATGAGAATGGGTCCTGGGTGCAGATTCCAACCAGCTTACCTCATCAGCAGGGCGCAAGGAGTCTGGAGGGGCGATGGGATCGCCGAGCATCTCGTCGCCGGTGACTTCCATGGCGGAAACCTTCGATGTGCCCGCCCCCGTGATGTGGCTTCCTTCCTCTCCCATTTCCTCTCTCTGTCTATGCTCGTCTCTCAATTCAAACAGTGCCGTTGGGTGGCCTCTAGAAAAATGTTGAGCCTGGGTCCACATTCTGGAGACTTAAAGGAAAATAAAAAAACAGCAGCACACCGTCTATAGTCACTCCCTTCCTTCACAACAGCATTAAAAATGTGTCCGAGGATTCGGACAAGTAACTATTCTCTCCTTTAATATGCTCCTTTTTTGAGAAAATGAGCTCCTGTCAGAATCAGATACAAAACAACAAATTAATTTTTTTTCTTAATCCTTGGGAAAACAAAAAAAATAAATGCAAAAATAAAAAAGGAAAAAAATTGTATATGATTTCAAAAAAAAGAAAAGAAAAACACAAACTAGTTGTGAGAACCGCTTGGAATCATATACAATTTTTTCTTTTCTTTTCTAAAATTGTATATGATATCAAGTCTAGTTGCAAAAATGTTTATAAAAAGACATGTAGTTATAGTCTGGGGGACAACCGCTTGGAATTGCACGACTAGTTGCCCCCCTCTCTCTTACTGCCACCCCTCCGACAAAACAAATGCCCCTAGTTGCAACTAAGTTAGAAGACACTAAGTTATGACCATGCTACAAGACATGCGGTTGCATGAGTATAGTTGGACATGCAGCTGGTGCCCTCCCTCTTGTCGTCGCCCCCTCCGGCAAAAACAAATGCACCAGTGGCAACCAAGTTAAAAGACATGCAGCTGCGACCGTGTTACCGTGTTGAAAAGACAATGCAGTTGCGTGACTACGGTTGAGCATGCAACTGGCCGCCTCTCTCTCGCTGCCGCCCCCTACGACAAAACAAAGGTCCCCCAGTTCTGACCAAGTTAGAAGACATGCAGTTGTATGTCTAGTGTGGGACATGCAACTGGCCCCCCTCTCTCTACACGCCGCCCCCTCCGACAAAACAAAGGCCCCCCTATTGCGACCAAGTTAGAAGACATGCAGTTGCTCCTGTTGTGGGACATGCAACTGGCCCCATCTCTGTCGACGCCGCCCCTTCCGACAAAACAAAGGTCGTCCCCCCAGTTGCAACCAAGTTAGAAGACATGCAGTTGCGTGTCTATTATGGGACATGCAACTGGGCCCCCTCTCTCTACACGCCGCCCCCTCCTACAAAACAAAGATCCCCCAATTGCAACCAAGTAAGAAGACATGTAGTTGCACCTGTTGTGGGACATGCAACTGGGCTCGTCTCTTTTGACGCCGTCCCTCTGACAAAACAAAGGTCCCCAGTTGCGACCAAGTTAGAAGGCATGCAGTTGCGTGCCTAGTGTGAGACATGCAACTGTCCCCATCTCTCTCGACGCCGCCCCCTCTGACAAAACAAAGGCCCCCCGGTTGCGACCAAGTTAGAAGACATGCAGTTGCGTGCCTGTTGTGGAATATGCAACTAGGCCCCATCTCTCTCCACGCTGCCCCCTCCGACAAAACAAAGGTCCCCCAGTTGCGACCAATTTAGAAGACATGCAGTTGCGTGCCTGTTGTGGGGCATGCTACTGTGCCCCATCTCTCGTCGCCGCCCCCTCCAACAAAACAAAGGTCCCACCCTAGTTGCGACCAAGCTAGAAGACATGCAGTTGCATGCCTAGTGTGGGATAGGCAACTCGCCCACTCTCTCTCGACGCCGCCCCTCCGACAAAACAAACACCCCCTTAGTTGTGACTAAGCTAGAAGACATGCAGTTGCGTGCCTGTTGTGGGACATGCAACTGGGTCCCGTCTCTCTCGACGCTGCTTGCTCCGACAAAACAAAGGTCCCCCAGTTGCGACCAAGTCAGAAGACATGCAGTTGCGTGCCTATTGTGGGACATGCAACTGGGCCCACATTGTAACACCCCTAGTGGTTAGCTACAGTAATCCCTCTTTTGATAATGTCATGTCAGTAAGTTTAACAATGCCTAGTCATCATTTGCATCATATTGTATTTCAAACTCCTAATTCAAACTTCAAATTAATTTAAAGTGAAAATAAAAGTTGTTCCAAATTGGAAACTAAAATGTTCATTAAATGGCAAATAATTCAGAGGCAACTATAAAATTGTAACAAACATCAATGGGCTTGGTTAAGGGACCCTAACAGCCTCAAACAGTGGTTAACAGCAACATTTAATAACCTTTTATTTAATCTAAGTTAAATATGAAAATATATTTTACCCACACTAGTTTCTGGAGATAGAATATAATGCACTGCAATTTATGAGCTAAGTCACACATTTTATAAAAGACATTTAGTGGCTGAACAATTTGCAAAACAGAAAACAAAATAGAAAACAAAATAGATAAAAGAAAAAGAAAAAGGCCCACTGCTGCTAGGCCTAAGTGGCTACAGCGCCGGCCTAGCCCACCCCGCACCTCCTCCCACCTCCCGCACTGCTCACCCCCGCTCGCTGTCGAGCACCTGGCGCGCGCGCCTCGCCAGAGCTGGCCCCCACTCTCTCCCTGCTCGACAACGCGCCCGCGCCCGCGCCCGCGTGGAGGATAAGGGCGAGCCCTGCGCACCCCCTGGCGTCTCCCTCGCCATTCTCCCCCGCTCTCCCTCGTTCCCCACCTCGCCCGAGCGCCGTCATGGCCGTGGTCCCGTGAAGCACGCAGCCACCGGCCCCCGCTCGCCTTGCCGACGCGCTCACCAGCTCTGCCGTCGTCCCCTACGCCGTCTGCTACCTCGGGCTGGAGCTCGGAGCCCCTGCAGCGACCGCGGCGACCTCATCTTCCTCCCCGTCTCCGTCGTCTTCATCGCCGGATTCCGCCGCCCTTCGACCACCATCGGCTTCACCGGGCCTTCCCAGCAACGGCAGTGAGCCTCTCCCTCTTTCCCCTCACTCCACGCGCTCGATTGCGAGCTCTGGCGCCCGCTTCGCCGTCGCCCGAACCGCTCCGCCGCCCGCATCGTCGCCGGCGTAGCCACAGTGACCTTTGGGTCCCGTGCGTGCCACCGTCACGCTCGCCGCGTCGCGTAGAGGCCGTCTGGTCGATTAGTTCGCTTGCTTACGTGCTGAAACGCTGAATCCCTCCTGACCCGAACGCCGCCATCCGCCGATGGGTTCGCTGGCATCGCTGCGGTGCTCCTCCGGCCGCGCCATCGCCTGGGATCGACGCGGCGTCGTCTCCCCGATCCAACGCAAGCAACCGCGCTCGAAACGAGCCATCGTACGTGATTTTCGGCGAGTTTCCGAGCGCGCCGCCGCGTTTGACGTCGCCGGCGTTGCTCCGACCGCCGTGCTGACCTGGCACCAGTGGGCCTCGTCCCCTGTGTCACTGAACACTAGGCCCTGCGGGCCCAGTTGACCGGGTCAACTGCCGACGTGGCACAGTGGCCCACTGACATGCGGGCCCCACCCCATTTAAATGTTTTAAAATAAATAGATAAAAGTTAATTAACCTGTTAATCCTAATTAAGTTAATTAATTAACTAATCTGACACTGACAGTAGGCCCCACTAGCTAATTAACCCATTTAGTTAAATTTAACCTTGTCTAATTAACTAAGCCATTGACATGTGGGGCCCACATGTCAGGTTTGACCTGGTCAGCCGATCAATTGACTGTTGACGTCACCATTACATCATGCTGACGTCACACATACACTGTTCTGGATAATGTTGAATTAGATAAATAAAATAATTCCAGAAAATGTTTAAAACTTTAGAAAATCATAGAAAATAAACCGTAGCTCAAATCGAAAAACTTTCTACATGAAAGTTGCTCAGAACGACGAGACGAATCCAACCGTGCTATCTGTTTCCGTGTCAGGACCCTCTACGGAGGTGAACCCGCAACTTTTTCCCATTTCCGTTAGATGAATAGTGTATATATACCGGTTAATAATTCCAAATTTAATCCTAAAATAACTAAAATGGTTTAGACATGCTTTAGGCAACCCTGCACTGCACATTAGCATAGCATGCTCTGTGTTGCATATGTTTGCTGTGTATTTATCTGTTTCCTCCCCCTCTTCTCTCTCGGTAGATCCCGGTACCGACGTAATCCCCGAGACCGACGCAGCTCCGGAGATCGACGACCTCACTGACGATCCTGCCTTTGTCGCCGAGCAACCAGGCAAGCACCCCCCCCTTTGAGCATGCCTATATCGCCTATTCTCTTCTCTCTTGTGCTTGCATTAGAATTGCTGCTGCTACTGCTTTACCTATTCTGATGCATAGCCTGATTTTTGTAACCTGCTTTTGATGATTACCTGCTTATCCTAAACTGCTTAGAATAGGATGGTTAGAGACCCCAGTGACCCCACTTGTCCCGATTGCCCCGCTGGATTATCAGAAGACTCGACAACCAGGCCCCAGCACCGCACATCACATTCCCTTTATCTGTACGACACTGCAGCGTTACTATCAAGTGCCGAGGATGATACCTCGTCAGCACTTCCGATGTTAACTCTGTGGAGTAGTTACTCGGTCGTGGTCATCGAGGGTGATTCCTTCTTCACCACTCCCGATAACGACGCTGTTGTGTAACACCTCAAGTGTGAACCTCGAGGGTGATTCCTCCTAAGTTCACCTTGACGGATACATCGAGCAGGAATCCAACGAGGGTGATACCTCGGATTCCCTGATGTTATGGACACACGGATACTTGGACTTTACTACTGTTACTTGGAAAGGTGGGTCGACCCTGAGGGGTACCCGCGAGTGATGTGGAGACGGGTTAACCTTGACGATGCCCGAGAGATAATTACGAGGCGTGGCCGGGCATTCTTAGCCTTTGCCGCAAGTCCTCGAGACGGGGCGACGGGGTCACATCGATCATGAGTCTCTGCTCGTTACCGCACTACCAATACCTAATGATTTGGATATGTGATCTGAGTGGGCCTCTGGCCCGATAGCACTAACCATCACGCGGGAATAGTTATGGGCACTCTGCATCGTGGTATCAGCCGAAAGCTCTGTCAGACGTCCAGTTCAGCATTGTGGCACGGTCGGATCGTGCCGGCCATCCGAGGCGGTGCTGGTATCCACCCTGCGCACAACGACCCGGAGTGCAACAGGCGATGGGCCCAAGACCCCGGAGTGCTTAGGATGTAGACCGGCGAGGACCTCTCTGCTGAGCTCTAGGTAGGGCTGCGGTGTGTCGTTTGGCCGAGGCCGGGCATGACCCAGAAAGTGTGTCCGGCCGGAGTTAAGCGAGCGTGGTGGGTAAGTTGGTGCACCCCTGCAGGGAAGAACTAATCTATGCATAGCCGGATCCTCGGTAACGGACGCTCGGAGTTGTATCCCGATCGATACAACTAGAACTGGATACTTGTGATGAGTATGGCTCTGAGATTGCTTTCTCGCAGGGAGTCAAGGAAGGATCTCTGGGCGAGGTTTATAACGGATAGTATGGCTCTGGGATTGCTTTCTCGCAGGGAGTCGAGGAAGGATCTCTGGACGAGGTTGATAACACTACTACTACTTTATATTATGCTATTATGTACTCTTCTAATGCTGCAAGACCGCTGAAAATGATGCCGCAAGACCGCTGAAGATGCTAGTCTACGATAGGACTAGGCCTCCTTTCTATTCTGGCATTTCTGCAGCCCAGTCCACATATACAGCCTTTCTTTGATAATGTTGCATATGTAGTGTAGATCCTTGCTTGCTGAGTACTTCGAATGAGTACTCACGGTTGCTTTGCTTTCTTTTTCTCCCCATATCCGTTTGATGCAACCAGATGACGGAGCCCCGGAGCCAGCTGCCCCTGTCGACGATCACTACTACCACCCCGAGGATGGCTTCCACTACGAGTTGGCTGACGACCAGGAGTAGGTTCGGAGGGTCCCAGGCAGGAGGCCTGCGCCTTTTCGATCGTAGCTTCTGTTTTGCCTCGCCTTTTAAAGGCCTGTCTGTCTTTCTTTTATATCTGTACTCAGATATCTGATGCTTCCGCTGACGCTTGTAAGCGAGCTTATGTATTCGAGACCTCAAGGCCCCTGACTTGTAACATAAAGCTTGTATTATTTTAAATTTGTGTCTAGAGTTGTGTTGTGATATCTTCAAGTGAGTCCTTAGGCTTGATCGTGTGCATTTGCGTGTATGATTAGTGCACGATTAAGCCGGGGCGTCACACACATCTCTCTCAATGCCGCACCCTCTGACAAAACAAAGGTCCCCCCCAGTTGCAGCCAAGTTAGAAGACATGTAGTTGCATGCCTAGTGTGGGACATGCAACTTGGCCCATCTCTCTCGACGCCACCCCCTCCGACAAAACAAAGCCCCCACCCCCCACCCCCGAGTTGCGACCAAGGAAGAAGACATACAGTTGCATGCCTGTTGTGGGACATGCAGCTGGGCCCCATCTCTCTTGACGCCGCCCCCTCCGACAAAACAAAGGTCCCCCCAGTTGCGACCAAGTTAGAAGACATGCAGTTGCGTGCCTGTTGTGGGACATGCAACTGAGCCCCATCTCTCTCGACGCCGCCCCCTCCGACAAAACAAAGGTCCACCAGTTGCGACCAAGCTAGAAGACATGCAATTGCGTGCCTTTTGTGGGACATGCAACTGGGCCCACATCTCTCTCGACGCCTCTTACTTAAAAAGTGTTTGCACCTCTTACTTAAAAACTATACATGCAAAAAGAAAAAAGAGAAAGAAAAAAACAGTGAGAAAATGGATCAAGCAATGATATAAAAAGTTCAAGCTGCTACAACCTAAAAATTCATCTAGAAACTAGCATATATTACTAGGCATGACTAAGGACTGCAACATGATCTACAGGAAATGATAGGAACAAGCAACAAGCCTACATGGTTTTGAACATGAACATCAAAACCCTGAAATCCTACAAAAATGTACACTCCACATTCTACATTCTACATGGGTTCAGAAAAATGCGTCAGAAGAGTTTGACGCGCTGGATAAAAACAATTCAATGTAAACAACTAGTTAAACTAGGGGGTCCCCTCTGCTTCAAAAACTAATATATTCTCCCTCACAAAAAAATAATATATTCAGTGATGATGAGTACAAACTAAAAAATAAGGATCATACAATGAAAAAAAATTAAAAAATAAAAGGTTGCCGATTTACCCCTGCGTTTTAAAACTCCTTCCAGACATACATGCTAATGCCGCTTGACCTGCTCTCGCGGTAGCAAGGGCTCAGGCAAACTCTGCAAACCATCTCCTGTGCACATAAAAAAGCCGCCAAAACATAAATTTGTGCTAGTGAGACGCATACATATTCAGCTAATGATTTTTAGTGTGATACTTGTATGCTTCTGAACAAAAAGAATTTCTAGAGAATGATCATTTATCATTGGCGTCGCTGCTGATGACGAAAAATATATATTTACATTACGATGTGGAGATAAAAGAAGATGAATCTATCAAGATGTAACACCCCCTTGTAATAAGCTCTGTGACACTCTTTTAATCTTGTCAAGTCATGATCATTTGCAGTGCCAAGTCATATGGGTTAATGATCCAATTCAAATTCACATCTGAAAATCAACTCAAATTCATAAGTGGAATATGAAGTTGATCAAATACTGTTGGAAAAATGTTCATTAAATGGCAAATAATCCAGGAACATTTGTAAAACCATCATCTATAAAGTTGGAGTTAGACAAATGACTCAAACAAGGTGAAACAGTACCAAAACAACCATTATAAATCCATTTAAAATCATTTCTAATTCAAATGGAATCCAATTTTGCGCAAACAAGTTTTTGGTGAAGGGTAATATTGCATTACATTATTTGGGCCAAGCCCCACATTTTACAAAAATGCAAAAGTGCCCTAACTAAATCAGAACAGAAATGAAATAAAGAAAAAGAAAACCGAAAAGGAAAAGAATCAGTAAAGGCCACTCTGCACTAGTCTAAGTGCAGAGTGCCACGAGGCCCAGCCCACTAGGCCCGTTCCTTCTCCCTCCTCATGCGTGTCGGCGCGCCCCTGGCCGAGCGCGCGCGTGCCAGCGAGCGCGCGACACCGCGGCAGCCACCGACGAAACAGTAGCCGAGGAGGATAAGGACGACGCCGAGCTGTTCCCCTGGACCTCCTCCGTCATTCCCCTCCTTCTCCTCGCTCTTCCCTCCCCAGATCCATCGACGTCCGACGCGGTCGCCGCCGCGCCTCGTCCCTGGCCGCGGCCATGGCCGACGAATCACCTCGCTGACGTGCCCGTCGCCTTCGTCTACATCTTCCGCATCTGCTGGAGGTCGCAGCGGGAGCGGGGAGGCATCGCAGCGCCAGGATTTCTCCGTCCCCTCCATTCGGTCGCCGGCGATCCCCGTCATCTCCGGTCACCACCTGCTGCTACAAAGCTGTCGAAGGCTTTTCATAGCCACGAGGTGAGCTGCTGCTTCTCCCATGCCCTCTCTCGACGCCGCTAGAAGGCCGTAGCCACCACTCCACGCACGCCCGAGCTCACCTCCGTGGAGCTCGTCGCCGGCGAGTCTCCGGCGACCTTTTGGTCACGGGCGTATGTCCGTTAGTTTCACCGCGCCGCGTAGAGCACGCCCCCTCTCGCATTTCGCCTGTTAGCGCATCGTGCTACTGTTGTCATAGCTCGCCCGAGCCTCCCGCCGCCGGCGACGTCGCAGCTCCCTGCTCCGGCCATCTCCGGTCGGTCCAGTGGCACCAATCGACGCGCGACGACCCTAGCTCTCGAACGCGACCGAGGACGGGCCGAACGGCCCGCTGTGGGCGTTTCCCGACGCATTCCGGCGATGGACCGCCGCGGAAGCGCTCGCCGGCGCAGTTCCGGCGACACTGCTGACTGGGCAGGCATGGGGCCCACCTCGGTGAGGCTGCCAGTGGGTCCCCTGGCCCTGGTTGACTTCGTTGACCAGGTCAACGCCTGCCACTGTTCACTCTCCGCCGCTGACAAGTGGGGCCCGCCCCCTAATTAACCCTCTGGATTAAGTTAATTCGCTGATTAAGATAAACAGAGACTGACATGTGGGTCCCACATGTCAGGTTTGACTCTAGTCAGCGCCTGTTGACCGCTGACATCATAGTGACGTCATGCTGATGTCATAATTCATTTTCTGCTAAATAAATAAATTCCAGAAATTCAAATAAACTTTGAAAATTAATAATTTTTAAACCGTAGCTCGGATCGAAAAAGTTAAAACATGAAAGTTGCTAAGAACGACGAGACAAGTCTGATCGTGCCGTCCGTTTCTTTGTCGGAAGCCCCTACGTAGAAGAACTCGTAACTCCAGACCCGTATCCGGCAGATGAATAGTGCACACACTTCGGTAAATAAATTCCAGATTAATTCTAAAAATAACTAAAATGACTTAGATACATATTTAGGCAACCCTGCACTGCATCATAGCATCACACGCACCGTATTGCATTTGTTTGCATTATGTTTACCTGTTTCTTCCCCCTCTTCTCTCTCGGTAGACCCCGACGTTGACGTAGCTCCCGAGGCAGACGCAGCTCAGGAGTACGACTACGTCCCCGAAGACACCACTGACGACCTTGCCCTTGCCCCAGTGCAAACAGGCAAGCACCCCCATTTTGAACATGCCTATATCGCATATTCTCTTCTCTCTTATGCTTGCATTAGAACTGCTACTGCTACTGTTTTCCTATATCTGCTGCATAGCCTGATTATTGTAACCTGCCTTGCTACCTTTCTGGTTATCCTAGACTGATTAGTATAGGCTGGGTAGAGTCCCGACAGAGACCCCCACTTGATCCCGACTGCCCCGCTGGATGTCAGAAGACCCGCTCATCGGGATTGAAGACTAGACCCTGGCACCGCACATCACTTCCCCCTTAGTTGCCGACACTGCTGGGTTACCGTCGAGTGCCGAGGGTGATACCTCGTCAGCACTTCTGATGTTAACCTTGTAGGTTAGTTACTCGGTCGTGGTAAGCAAGGGTGATTCCTCCTACACCACCCCCGATAACAGCGTCGTCGTGCAACTTCTCAAGTGTTGACCTCGAGGGTGATTCCTCCTTCGTTCACCTTGACTTTAACATCAGGTGGAATTCCATCGAGGGTGATTCCTCAGGGTTCCCTTCGGTGTCAGACACACAGTTACCTCGGATATTATGACTTGACTATGAACCCGCGCGAGCTTAATGCGAAGTGATGTGGAGTCGGGTTGACCTGGATGGTGCCCGCGAGATAACTACGAGGCGTGGCCGGGCATTCTTAGCCCTTGCCGCAAGTCCTCGAGACGGGGCGACGGGGTCACATCGATCGTGAGTCTCTGCTCGTTTCCGCGCGCTCCTAATCCACTACGGTTTGGATATTTGATCCGAGGGGCCTCTGGCCCGATAGCACTAACCATCACGTGGGCATAGTATGGGCGTTCTGCGTCGTATACATCAGCCGAAGCTTGTTTGACGTCAGTAAGGAGCAGCGCACGCCGAGTTGGACTGGGAACGCAACCGCGCTTGTATAAGGGGTTGCTAGGTCTGCTCTCGGTGGCCCCGTAACGTGCAGGAGTTCCCGGGGCGATGGCCCAAGACCCCTGGGGGCATAGGATTAGTCTGGCGTGCTGACCTCTCTTATAAACCTAGGTCGGGTTGCGGCGTGTTGCTTAGCCGAGGCCGGACATGACCCAGAAAAGTGTGTCTGGCCGGAGTTAAGCGAGCGTGGTGGGTAAGTTGGTGCACCCCTGCAGGGAAGAAACTTCTATCGATAGTCTGTCCTACGGTAACGGACACTCGGAGTTGTATCCCGATCGGTACAACTAGAACATAAAATGTGATGAGAACTGGATAGTACGCCTCTGGGATTGCTTTCTCGCAGGGAGTCGAGAAAGGATCTCAGGTCGATGTTGATGATACTACTACTACTACTTTACATTATGTTCATCTGTTCTCTTCTATTGCTGCAAGACTGTCGAAGATTGTTGAAGATGCTAGTCTTCGATAGGACTATGCTTCCCCCTCTATTCTGGCATTTCTGCAGCCCAGTCCACATATACAGCCATTCCTTTGAAAATGTTGCATATGTAGTGTAGATCCTTGCTTGCTGAGTACTTCGGATGAGTACTCACGTTTGCTTTACTTTCTTTTCCCCCCATATTCCATTTGATGCCACCAGACGACGGAGCCCCTGAGCCGGACGCCCCAGCCGACGACCAGTACTACTACCCGCCTGGCGAGTACTACTACTACGAGGAGCCGTTTGACGACCAGGAGTAGGATCGGAGGGTCCAGGGCAGGAGGCCTACGCCTTTCGATCGTAGTATTTTATTTTACCCCGCCTCTGTGAAGGCCTATTTCTCTCTCTCTGTAAAATATCTGTACCCAGATATCTGATGCTTCCGCTGACGCTTGTATGCCATCGAGCTATGTATTCAAGCCCTCGAGGCCCTCGCTTGTAATATAAAGGTTGTATGACTTTATTTATGTTTTAGAGTTGTGTTGTGATAACTTCAAGTGAGTCCTTAGGCTTGATCGTGCGCATTTGCATATATGATTAGTGCACGATTAAGCCGGGGTCGTCACACAAGAGACCATAATATCTTGATTCATACACACAAAAAATGAACATCTTACTGATTCATATGGTTTAAGCAAAAAAAGAAAACTGAAAAAACATGTTGCTGCTGGAAACTTAGTTGCAGTAATCATTATCTTTTGATTCCACAAAAAAAAAGAATTTTGAACATGCTACTAATTAAATAGGGTCTCAGCAAAAAACTGGCAAAAACAAGTAAACATGTTACTGATACATTCTACAGAGAAAAAAGATTCCAGTATAATCTCTAGTGATACAATTCAGTAGTAATCTCTCTTTTTTTACAAAAGAAAATATTTCAAAAAACATCCTACTGATTAGATAGGGGTTCTGAAAAAACAAATAAAAGACACTCACTCCTACTGGTACATTCAGTGATAATCTCTCTTTCTTTAAAAAAAAGATATGCTATTGAATAAATATGGTAATCTAAATAAACAAACAAAGGACTGAACCACCCTTAGTGATAGCTTCAGCAAATACATATGAGGGGATTTGATTTAAGTAATATTCCTCAAACATGTTCACAAAAAAAAATGTTTCTGCTGAAAATCATATTCTTCAAAAGCTACTAACCTGGACTAAAATAAACAAACAAGCGACTGAACCTCTCCCTAGGTGATGGATCAGTAATAGATCTAGATGTCTGAAGTCCAAATTAGGGGATACGAGAGAACCACTTCTTGAGACCTTGACGTCTGAAGCAAGAAGCGTACAAACAAAAATGGACTGACCACTGTATGCTTCAAGGCTACTAATCTGGACTCAAATCCCCTCATATATACGCAGTACATTACCACCCCCTGTTGAATAAAAAAAAGGACGATTCTATGCTTCAAATCTACTAATCTGGACTTGATCCAAACAAACAATGGAACCCAAAAAATCCACTCGGATCTACTGCATCTCACCAACTAACAAACAAAAAAGAAAAAGAAAAGATGGGATTGCACTTACTCCATCAGCAGCGTCGCCCATCCTCTCGTTGGCTGTGGAGGAGCACAGCGATTTCTCTTCGATTCGCTTCAGAGATCTTCGGATTTTCACAAAGAAAGGATAGAGAGAGACAGAGGATGAAATGGACTGAAGACTGCCAATCCCCTCCTCTTAATTACCTCGGGTGCCTATCCCTCTCCCCTCCTCTTAATTACCATGGGGCTGCCACTTCCTCTTCACCTGCCCCAGGCCCCAGCCCACAAAAAGAAACGCGAGACGCTCACGCTAGAAAAATCGCTCCAACAAAAAAAAAGCAAAACGGGCTGGTCCATGACGTACACAGGCCGAAACAAAGACAAAAGCGGGCCAGCACGAATCTACAAGCAACACGAAAAAAAAATGAATCTACAAGCAACACGAGATCGAACGGCTGCACAGTCGTGAAGTCTCAGTCGACTGATTTTTAGCCGCTCCATTTGCGTATTTGCGAGAGAGAAAAACATAGTGTGTGGCGCGCTTCACTTGGATGCACCCTCTGATCCTACATACGATTTATAGAAAATCTGAAAGAATTTGTAGTGATGGGTATGGGTGGACTGTGTGCGCCTTCAGAAAACAAAATATGGTTATCCATGTCATGCGCAAAGAAAAGAGACACTACTCGTGTCTACTACTATAATCCTCCTCTTACCACCATGAGTTCTTTGGAGTACTTTTAAAACACGCATGTTCAAATGCGGGTGCATCATGCATGGTTGAATCCGACATTGGGTCGTAATTACAAATTAGCTCACGAGGACCCCGTGTATGCACAAACTAATGGTTCGTTACTTCGTTATTCTGAGAGAACACGGAGATAATCTTTCCGGCGATGCAAAATATAAAACCGATCATTCCGGCTAATCTCAAATCATGGCTATGAATATGCCGATTCCCTTTTCTTTTTCTGTTGATGCATAAAGCCTTCCGGCTCCACATCTTTACACACTACAGTCCATTCCTGATATCGGAAAACCATTCTCAGAGTGTTCTTTCTTTACATATGATAACAGATATCTAACAGGCAAAGCAGGATTTTAAGGGCCTGCCTAATCTTCAGTTAATTAACTAAGGGAATGTACAATGCTTGATATGATAGTTTTATCTTAAACTTTACATGTAATTTAGAGATGACAATAAAACATCTATACAATGGATTATCTCTTAGTCTTATCTAAGTTAACTAGCTATTCTAGTGGTGATACATATTTGGCTAAGAGATCATCTCTTAAATAAGTAAATAAGAGAAGACAAGCCTTTTCTTATGGATTCTCTCTTCTTCACCTCAGCAATTATCCTATGTGATACACCTAAGATATCACCATTGTACATGCCCTAAAAGATCATTTTCAGTCACCTTTCGCCTTCGTCCACCGGCTTGTTCCCAGCTCGCCCTCGCCGCCGACGACACGCCTGTTGGGACGAACCCTACTTGGCGGCATACGCTGAGCGGCCTCCCGGCGACACAAACGTCGGACAGAGGTAGACGAAGAAGACATCTCAATTTTTCCTGCGACGAACGCCACGGCGCCTATATCTTAGCTTTATTTCTCACAATGACTTGAACACATACATAGAAGTACGCATGCAGTACTAACCAGGAGAGCTCCATGCCGGCCGGGCGCACACCACCGTCCGACGGAGATTACATCTTTCTCATTTCTGGTTCTCTCTACACACACCACATACACTTTAAATAGCTTCACGCACGTTGTAGCTGCCACACCGGGCACAAGCCCACAACTACCAAGCACGCACGTCCAGGTAACAAATCCTGGAATATCTCCAATATTTGTACGACCCGGCTAGCCAGCTAACTACTCTGCATGCACTAACTAATCTCTAAAAATATGCACGACCTACATGCACGCCACACGCCGGAGCAACAAACTCATGGATGTAGCCTCACGACCAGCACGTACACGCACGATCGGCCGGTCGCTCCACTCGCCACACACGGCTGCACGCACGCCAGCCGCAGCGTCCCTTTCTAAGGCTCGGTGCTCTGCGATGAATGGACTCAAACCTAGAATAATTTCAGGCAACTGATTATTAGCAAACACGGATTTTAAACTGATATAGTATGTGTTAAGTTTGACAAACAACCAACAAACTACTAGTACATGACACCAAATTGAAAATACTAGAGCATACATTGGATGCATCTATCCTGTTTTGTTGTTATCTGCCAAATCACGAGTTCAAACGTATTTTCGCCGAATATAGAGAAGACATATGCCCACACAACCAAATATGTAAAAATGATTCGACGAAATAGGATTAGCATAACCCGCCACATTCCTCATGATCAGTCGTTGCTCATCAGCATCAAGCGGCGGGATGCTCTGCTCATTCCTGAAGTAGTCGTGAGGATCTATCTGACGCTTGGCCATGGCGAGCCTCCTGAAGTTATCCTTGTAGTACTTCTCGCCCCAGAGCTTGCCGGCCTCGTAGCTCGTGACGTTGCCCGCTTCGACGATGTTCTCGCCGAGGATCCAGGTCCCTGTAGTTCATGTACGCCTTCCTCGGGTTCTTGCTCACGTGGGGCTCCATGAACGCGTAGACGTCCCTGACCAGGGGCGGTGCTAGGGGTATTCTTGGGTCTTCACGTGAATACCCATGATTTTTACAAAACAGTGTTTATTTTGGCAAAACAGTGACAATTTTCGAAAAACAACAATGATTTTGGTAAAATGAATACACATGAATACCCGGTTGCAAATTCCTGGAGCCGCCACTATCCCTGACCCACGCCGTCTGCGCCGCACCGTCGCCGGTGGTGGCCCAGAAGTTCATGTATTGGATGTTGTACAGCACGCTGCCGCGGTGCGGAAACGGCGTTGCCGCCTCGGGCACGCGGGCGATATTCCCGCCGTAGGGGTCTAGGATCATGAGGCCGGCGTCCGGCCTCGCCAGCCAGGTCACGAAGATTTCCTCCCACACGTCGCTGGCGATGGCATGCCGGACGTAGTCGGACGTGGCCTTGCCGGAGGTGGCATCTTGATATTTTACGAAATCACCACAAGCGCCTCGCAGTCGATGGGAACGTCTTCTCCCACTGAACGTATATCGCCGGAAGCCTGAAAAAATTCAGAAATAATACGAGCACCAATGTCAAATCTAAGACTTGAAACCTGATGGACGGCACTGTCCTCTTAATCATCCAACCACGGGTTGGTTCGTAGCTTTGATTACCATGTAAAAATAGATGGAAGCGTATGGTTGATGCAGGGGCGCATGCATGTTTATATAAGTCAACTAGGCCATGAGATCAATTGCATTGTTAGGATCCGGTTGTTGGACTTGTGATGCTTAAGAAAGGGGTGTGGCTAGGTCTCGGTCGACTGAGACTTAATCAAGTCTAAATCAAGTGATATAGCATGTAAGAAAAAAAAAACTAAAAAAAAATGCACGAATCTTCATACAAAATCAAAGGAAGATACTATCGACCGAGACATAACGAAGTCTAAGTCGACTGAGACTTAGCAAAACTGCTAAGAAAATATACAACAGATATGTACACAACAACTAGCTCGTGAGTACAATAACTCACGCACGCCTTCAACATACATACACCAAAATGAAAACACTCTGCGCATAAAATCGGATGCATATATTCTGTTTCGTTGTCATCCGCCAAATCATGATTTTAAACGGTATTTTCGCCGAATATACATAAGACAGATACCCACACAACCAAATATGTCAAAATGATTCGACGAAATAGGAATAGCATAACCCCTAGGCACCACATCCCTCATGATCAGTGGTTGCTCGTCAGCATCAAGCGGCGGGATGCTCTGCTCATTCCTGAAGTAGTCGTCGGGGTCTATCTGACGCTTGGCCATGGCGAGCCTCCTGTAGTTACCCTTGTAGTACTTCTTGCCCCAGACCTTGCCGGCCTCGTAGCTCGTGACGTTGCCCACGACCACGTTCACGCCGAGTTCAAGGTCCTTGTAGTTCACGTACGCCTCCCTCGGGTTCTTGCTCACGTGGGGCTCCATGAACGCGTAGACGTCCCTGATCCATGCCGTCTGCGCCGCGCCGTCTCCGGCGGCCGACCAGAAGTTCATGTATTGGATGTTGTACAGCACGCCGGCGCGGTGTGAGAATGGTGTCGCGGACTCCGGCACGCCGGCGATGCTCCCGCCGTAGGGGTCCAGGATCATCAGTCCCGCGTCCGGCCTCGCGAGCCAGGTCGCGAAGATTTCCTCCCACACGTCGCTGGCGATGGCATGCCGGACGTAGTCGGACGTGGCCTTGCTGGAGGTGGCGTCCACGGGGTCGGTCCGGTTCAAGATGTTCTCCACGGTGGCGTCGCCGCCCAGGTAGATGTAGGGAACGGACTGGAGCCAGGTCATCTCCTTGCAGTGCGTCCGGTTCATGCCGAGCTCCGGGAAGCGGAGGCGCATCACCGGCAGGAGCGCGTCGCAGGTGCCTAAGTATAGGGCCTGGAATTTGGCGACCTGTCGTTGGACGAGCACCCTCACGAACAAGTCGTCGGGGAGAGCCGGCGCGACCTCCTGCCACTTGGTGAGGATGTCCACGGCGCCCTGTTCGACGGCCTTGGGGACGGTGAACGCCGTGACCTTCGGCGGCACGGCCACGAGCTTCACCCGCCAAGACAGCACGATTCCGAAGCTCCCACCGCCGCCCCCGCCGCGGATGGCCCAAAAGACGTCCTGGCCCATGGCGTCCCTGTCCAGGACCCTCCCCTCGGCGTCAACAAGCGTGGCGTCCACGACGTGGTCGGCGGCCAGGCCGTGCTTGCGCAGCAGCATGCCGAAGCCGCCGCCGCTGAGATGTCCACCGACGCCGACCGTCGGGCACAAGCCCGCCGGGAACGCCAGCCGGTCACTCGCCTTCCCGATAGCATAGTACAGCTCCCCCAGCGTCGCGCCGGAGTCCACCCACGCAGTGGCCGGCGCTCCCTCCCGCGGGCTGCCAAGGCTGACGCGCACGGAGCGGAGGCCGGCGAGATCGACCACGGCGAACGTCTCGGGGCGCGCAGACGCGTACGAGAGGCCCTCGTAGTCGTGCCCGCCGCTGCGCACGCGGAGGCGGACGCCATGCCGGCGGCCGCACACGACGGCGGCCTGGATGTGGGAAGCGTTCGTCGCCGTGACGATGCAGAGCGGCCGCACCGTGGCCTGCGTGAGGAACCTGCGGTTCCGGACGGAGGACGCCAGGACCGACGCGAACGACGGGGAGCTTCGGGTGAAGAGGAGCTGTTCGGGCACGGACGCCGTGAGGCACACGGGGAAGCCATCGGTGGAAGCTTGGGAGCAGAAGAACAAGCGAGAGACCAAGAGCATTGCTAGCAGCGCCATGATACGGGACGGGGCCATCGAGCTCTGCATGCTTCGTCAACGAATGGCCAATGATCGATCTAAAGAGCTAGGTTTGGCGCTTCGAGGTAGCACTCACTGCTTGCGTGTATATAGCCCGCGACGACGGCGAGTACTCTGTCGAGTCAATTACACATGTGGTGCTTGAGCTTGGCGTAATCGGCCACTTTGATGCTAGAATTTGTGGCATACATTGAACTGGTGCAATAACTTGGCTTAGGTGTGCAAATACGGTCCTAATCGTGTTTGGATACGAAATCAACGCTGACTTGGCGGGCTAACGTGGCATGGGGCCCGCTGTCAGCGACTTGAAGCGTGTGGCCTGTTTTTTTTTCAAAAAACCCTTGAATTTTTTTATTTCTAACAAAAAAGACCTTGGACGTACGCACTCACAGCCACTGCACCATTTACTCTCGCATGTTCAACAAGGATAACAGATATTAATGTTGCATAAGGATATTCACAAATGATAAAATATTTGTGTATTATAAATATTATACATACAAACGATGATTAGTACTACATAAAAACATTTAAACATACACACGTGTATTATATAATTGTTTTTAGTAAATGCGGGCACTTAAAATGCTTAATAAATATAAAAAAGAATACACTTGCGCTATATTTAAATTATTCAAATGATGAATATAAACATTTACTAAATATTTATGAATATTCACTTGTGACTTATATTTAAAAAAATATAATTTAAATATTAGCATGACTGAATATTCATATGAACACTTTAAATATTAAATTATGAGTATTTTTAATTGTATAAACATCGAGTTATATAAATGTGTGTATAATTATTGAAATTTGTAGAATTAAAATAATATTTATGAATTGCAATGTTTAAATATATTTGCATTTTTAAATTATACAAACATTTTAATAATTCACAAATATTATTTTACATATATGTATATTTTTAAAATAATACATGAACAGTTTAGAAAAGTAATTTATTTTGTTTGTATGTATATAATAATATTTATAACTCACGAATATTTAAAAGGTTATTTTTATTACTAAGATTAGAACTTACATTACCTACAAATTTCTAAATAAAACTAACAGGAGCAAATGGGGCGCACTGACGGCAGCCCATTTCAGCCCCACAAGCTCCTCTATTCGACTATTCTTAAAAAAAAAAAGCGCCTCTACTCGACTACATTAACACAGGTATCCACTTCAAGATGTGAAGACGTCAAGATGTAAAAAAAAAGGTATCCACTTCAAGATGTCAAGACGTGAATGGTGTAGGTGTCAGGACCGATCTTGACCGAACCCAGGGTCGCGTGTTCGATACGAGTAGCCCTCCATTTTTTTGTTAATTTTAGTACGTACACACGGGACCCACTGGGCGTAGAGTCGAACAAAAATGAAATGCCATCTTTCCGACGTCAACAGGGCTTTGTTGTGAGAAAAAAATCGAGGGGGTTTTCGAAAAAAAAACTGGCCACCCGACCTCTTTTGCCATTGGGTCGCTGACGGCGGGACCCATGTCATGTTGGCGCGTCTAGTTAGCGGCTCGGACGTACACATTGAGATTTATATCGTATTTGCACGCCGAAGCCAAGTTATTACACCAGTTCGATGTATGCCGTGAGTTCTAGCACCAAAGTGACCGTTCGCGTCAAGTTCAAGCACCACCGGTGTAATTACCTCTACTCCGTCTGAAGTCTGAACTCCAAAATCCTGTTCACTTACATAGCCTGCAAACAAAAGGTCTTGCATGATCAACTATGTGGATAGTGGTCCGCGTGGCAGGCAGGGATTGGCTCAACCTGACGAAGTGCATGCAACGCGTAGTTAAAGCGGGAGCCGTATTTAAATTGCTAAATTAATCCAATCATAAACATAAATTAGCCCATCTCGTGGTTCCCATGCCAACAGATGATATGATACCGCAATATGGTCAACCACACTTGGCCGCTGCAATCTTGCCCACCTCACGCCAGCCCTCGACGCATTGAGCGACTGGTGGTGGCCGCACGCACGACGTGCTCTTCCCAAACTGGCACGCAAATGATTTGACAGCCTAGTGCTGCTCACCGTTTGGAAGATCTGGCTCGAGCGCAATGCCAGCACCTTCAACGGCACCCCTAGCACGACTGCGCAGGTTTGCGCCGGCATAGCCATGGAGGGAGACTTGGATGCAGGCAGGTGCCGCTGGGCTGCAAGCGATCTGGAGATAGTCGAATAATTGTAGATGAGCTGGGTCTGGCCCTTGCGGCCACGGCCGTTGTACGGGTAGTTATGTCCGCCGTTGTACGGGTAGTTATGTCCGCGCGCGCAACTTCGCACCACCGTGTATTCCGCTTTTTCCCTTCTATAATATATCGACACGGAAGGTTTTTGCGTGTTCGCAAAAAAGATGATATGATATCGTCGTTTATGCGGCTAGAATTTTTGAATTTTGACATGAGTAGACAACTTTTAGAACATATTACTCCTAGACAAAAAAATTAAAACATAATGACCGAGTATTTTTTGAACATAACCACACATGCATGACTGGTAGGTGAACGGTGTGACCTCTTTATCCCCTGACCATATCACCAACTATATATCATAGTTGCACTTCTCTTGTTATAGTTAAAACCCAAAGATCATGCGCTTGTCCATAAGTGTGACTGAAAAAGGACTGCACCTTGCTAACATATCGTATCAATTTGCATTCATGTGGTTTATTCTCCTGTGATTGTTTTTTTGAAACATTCTCCTCTAATTGTGACTCGCTTACATGCTTCACTGTTGATATGTAGGTTGACAATCCCAAATGCTTCTTTGACCTTTTTGGACTTGATGTTCCGATGGATTGTATATAAAGTTATAAACAATATGTTTTCTCCTCTCAATTCCCTTCCCCACAATTACCTTATTCCGATAGTGCAATTACTGTAATGTCATACATCTAGCCAGCTAGATGATCACGCACAGACGCGCGCGCGCGCGCACACACACACATATCTTACTTTAACTTTCACTGTACCTTTTTTTGGAACCAGGATACCCCCCCCCCCCCCCCCCCCCCCCCCCCCCCCCCCCCCCCGCGCCCCAACACAAAATTCCATTACTTTCATAATGGAAAAACAAAGTCTTTAAACCAGTAACCAGAAGGACAAGAGGCAGGAAAGAGAAGTGGCGAGCTCGGGGCAATATCTAGAAACCCACTGCATGTCCCTGGCATGTAGGCATAGACCATGCGGCAAAAATCGAATATCACCCATACAACCCACCAAAGGAACCTAGAAAGTACCAGAGACTACATAATACATGCCAACATGACATCAAAAGAGAAGCAACATCCATCAACGACTCGCTTCAGCAAAATGGGCGATATCATCTCGCAGTACCTGCACCCCAACATCCTAGGCTTCTCCCTCGTTGACCGGTCCAGAAATAGGTGGGCCACACAAAAGCAGCATCTGTGAAGCATTCTCTTTCAGCAGCTCCGCTCCACGGTTGACAACACCCATCACATCCGACTTCTATAACCTGCCCAGTAAATCAGAAAAGTACTTGTCGTAAACACTATCTCAAAGGGAGTATTGACCCATTTATGTTGTAAAGAAGATCGCTGCCGCAACAACAGTGTAAAGATTCACATAATCTGGTAAGAAATTATAAGTCCAAACATAATATTGCCATAAAGAGTCAAGACTCGGGTCAGTTCCCAACATTGAACCTATTGTTCTCCAGACAACTCTAGCAACCAGGCATAGAAAAAATAAGTGCCGGGGCATTTCCAGCTGATCACAAAATGAGCGGCTAGGATTGCCAAGCCACCATCTCTCTTTTCATATTTCTCTATTAAGCACGACATCTTGAAATAATTGCCACAAGAAAATTGAGACTTTTAGAGGTATGTTAGCCTTCCATATCCACTTGTAATTAGCTCCAGCCAAGTCCTTTTCCAACCATTTGTACATAGACTTACTAGTATAAACTAGGGGTTTATTAAACCTCCAGAACACATTATCAAGAAGTTCATTTCTACAAACAAGCATCACCTCATTCTTAAGCTCTTCCCATTGCTTCACCAAATCAGGCGATAGTCTTCTTCTAAAAGAGTAAAACACTATATATGTTTAATTGTTTCCATTTTATCAATTGTACGGTCTTGCTCAAGACAAATATCAAACAATAGAGGAAACCTTTCACACAAAGGTCTTTTTTCACCAATGCACTCCTTCTAGAGTCTTGCAATATTTCCTTTATTAATTTCTAACCCTGCCAGCCATATAAAACTCTTTAATTTTCATAATAGATTTCCAACAGAGAGAGTGCTCTAGTTTCCACCAAGGCCACAGAAGATGTTTCTTTAATATATTTTGCTTTGACAACACCTTGCCGCAAGCCATGTTTCTTTTCTATTTTCTTCCACCATTTTACAAGGAGGCTGATATTTTGTTCCATAAATCTTTCACACCCAGACCGCCTTTATTCTTAGATCTGCACACTCTACTCCACCTCACCATATCTTAGCCTCTTTTTTCCATTACTATAGCAAAAGAATTTCCTTCTAGGCTTATCCCATCTTTCCAACATAGTTTTGTTAATCAGAAACATCGCCATATAATACAAAGGGATACAAGATAAAAGCGAGTTTACTTTGATAGCACGATCCCCATGGAAAGGACATTACCCACCGAGGCTTCACATTGATCTAGGAACTTGGTATCAACAAAGAACCAGTCAGAGCATTTTACCCCAATAGAGCTCACAAGCATGCCAAGATATTTAATAGGGAAAGGTCATATCTGGCAATTAAGCATCTCAGCATATACTTGAAAAGTAGCCTCATCTCCAGAAACAACAAAAACTTCATGATGACTCACAAGTATAGGGGATCAATCATAGTCCTTTCAATAAGTAAGAGTGTCAAACCCAACGAGGAGCAGAAGAAAATGATAAGCGGTTTTCAGCAAGGTATTCTCTGCAAGCACTGAAATTATTGGTAACAAATAGTTTGGTAGTAAGGTAATTCGTAACGGGTAACAAGTAACAAGTGGAACAAAGATGCAGCAAGGTGGCCCAATCCTTTTTATAGCAAAGGACAGGCCTGGACGAACTCTTATATAAAGCAAAGCTCTCCCGAGGACACATGAGAATTATTGTCAAGTTAGTTTTCATCATACTCACATGATTCGCGCACTACTTTGATAATTTGATATGTGGGTGGACCGATGCTTGGGTGCTGCCCTTACTTGGACAAGCCTCCCACTTATGATTAACCCCTCTCTCAAGCATCCGCAACTACGAAAGAAGAATTGAGATAAATCTATGATGGGGAACGTTGCATGGAAAAAAAAATCTACGCACACGCAAGATCTATCCATGGAGATGCATAGCTACAAGAGGGGGAGAGCATCTGCATACCCTTGTAGATCTCTAAGCGGAAGCGTTTATCACGCGGTTGATGTAGTTGTACTCTTCGCGATCCGATCACAATCCAACCGATCTAGTGCCGAACGGACGGCACCTCCGAGTTTAGCACACGTGCGGCTCGATGACGTCTCCTCCTTCTTGATCCAGCAAGCGGGAGAGGAGTAGATGGGATCACAACCAACACGACGGCATGGTGGTGATGGTGGTGGTGGAGCACCGACAGCGCTTCACTAAGCGTCGCCGGGACGAGGCGGTGGAACTACGGAGTAACGGGAGAGAGAGGGGTGCCAAGGGCTTGGTGTGTCCTCTTGGGGTGCCCCCTCCCCTCTATATATAGGTGGAGGGGCGTGGGAAAGAGCCCCTCCAAGCCCTAGGGCGCAGCTAAGGGGGAGAGGAATTGGACTCCAAATCCAATCCTATTCCTACTAGGACTCCTTCCCTTTTTGCCTTCCCTATCCACATGGGCTTTTGAGGACTTGGTGCGCCTAGCCCAATAAGGCCAGGGCGCCTCCCCGCAGCCCATGCTAGCCCTTGGGTCGTGGTGGACCCACTTGTGGACTTTTGGACCCCTCCGGAATCCTCCGGAACCTTCTGGATGCTTCCTAGTACAATACCGAAAAAACTGCACCTTTTTTCGGATCCCAAAATATGACTTCCCATATATAAATCTTTACCTCTCGACCATTCCGAGACTCCTCGTGATGTTCAGGATCTCATCCGGGACTCCAAACAACATTTGGTTACCACTCATCAAATATCCCAATACTACTCTAGCGTCAACGAACGTTAAGCGTGCGACCCTGTGGGTTCAGGAATTATGTAGTCATGACCGAGATACCTCTCCGGTCAATAACCAATAACGGGACCATGATGCCCATATTGATTCCTACATATTCTACGAAGATCTTTTACCGGTTGAACCTTTATGAAAACATACGTAATTCCCTTTGTCTGTCGGTATGTTACTTGCCCGAGATTCGATCGTCGGTATCTTTATACCTAGTTCAATCTCGTTACTGGCAAGTCTCTTTACTCGTTCCGTAATACATCATCTCGTAACTAACTCCTTAGTCACTTTGCTTGCAAGCTTCTTGTGATGCTGTATTACTGAGAGGGCCCAGAGATACCTCTCCGATACACGGAGTGACAAATCCCAATCTCGATTCACGCCAACTCAACAGACACCTTCGGAGATACCTGTAGAGCATCTTTATGATCACCCAGTTACGTTGTGACGTTTGATATCACACAAGGTATTCGTCCGGAGTCCGGGAGTTGCATGATCTCATGGTCGAAGAAACATGTATTTGACATTAAGAAAGCAGTATCAATAAACTGAATGATCATATGCTATGCTAACGGTTGGGTCTTGTCCATCATATCATTCTCCTAATGATGTGATCCCGTTATCAAATGACAACTCATGTCTATGGTCAGGAAACCTTAACCATCTTTGATCAACGAGCTAGTCTAGTAGAGGCTCACTAGGGACACCGTATTTGTTTATGTATCCACACATGTATTTAAGTTTCCGGTCAATACAATTCTAGCATGAATAATAAACCTTTATCATGAATAAGGAAATATAAAATAACAACTTTATTATTGCCTCTAGGGCATATTTCCTTCAGTCTCCCACTTGCACTAGAGTCAATAATCTAGTTCACATCGCCATGTGATTAACACCCAAATAGTTCACTAGAGTCAATAATCTAGTTCACATCACCATGTGATTAACACCCAAAGAGTTCACAAAGGTGTGATCATGTTTTGCTTGTGAGAGAGTTTTTTAGTCAATGGGTCTGCCATATTCAGATCCGTAAGTATTTTGCAAATTTCTATGTCTACAATGCTCTGCACGGAGTGATGACCCACAAGTATAGGGGATCAATTGTAGTCCTTTCGATAAGTAAGAGTGTCGAACCCAACGAGGAGCAGAAGGAAATGACAAGTAGTTTTCAGCAAGGTATTCTCTGCAAGCAATGAAATTATAAGTAACGAGTAGTTTGATAGCAAGGTAATTTGTAACAGGCAAGCAACGGTAACGGTAACAAAAGTTCAGCAAGGTAGCCCAATCCTTTTGAGGCAAAGGACAGGCCAAAACGGTCTCTTATGATAAGCAAAGCGTTCTTGAGGGTACACGGAAATTTCATCTAGTCACTTTCATCATGTTGGTTTGATTTGTGTTCGCTACTCTGATAATTTGATATGTGGGTGGACCGGTGCTTAGGTGCTGTTCTTACTTGAACAAACCTCCTACTTATGATTAACCCCCTCGCAAGCATCCGCAACTACGAGAAAAGTATTAAGAATAAACCTAACCATAGCATTAAACTTTTGGATCCAAATCAGTCCCTTACGGAATAGCGCATAAACTAGGGTTTAAGCTTCTGTCACTCTCGCAACCCATCATCTAATAACCACTCCACAATGCATTCCCTTAGGCCCTAATAAGGTGAAGTGCCATGTAGTCGACGTTCACATGACACCACCAAGGGAATCACAACATACATACCATCAAAATATCAAACACCTATCAAGTTCACATGATTACTTGCAACAAGATTTCTCCCGTGACCTCAAGAACAAAAGTAACTACTCACAAATGATAATCATGCTCAAGATCAGAGGAGTATTAAATAGCATAATGGATCTGAACATATAATCTTCCACCGAATAAACCATATAGTAATCAACTACAAGATGTAATCAACACTACTAGTCACCCACAAGCACCAATCTATAGTTTCGGTACAAAGATAGAACACAAGGGATGAACCAGGGTTTGAGAGGAGATGGTGCTGTTGAAGATGTTGATGGAGATTGCCCTCCCCAAGATGGGAGAGTTGTTGGTGATGATGATGACGATGATTTCCCCCTCCAGGAGGGAAGTTCCCTCGGCGGAATCGCTCCGCCGGAGGGCAAAAGTGCTCTTGCCCAAGTTCCGCCTCGAGACGGCGGCGCTTCGTCCTGAAAGTCCTCTCCTTATTTTTTCTAGGTCAAAATGACTTATATACCAAAAGAGGGGCACCAGAGGTGGGCCGAGGAGGGCACAACCCACCAGGGCGCACCTGGGGGCCCTGGCACGCCCAGGTGGGTTGTGCCCACCTGGTGGGCCCCCTCTGGTACTTATTGGCTCCAATAATTCTTATATATTCCATAAAAATTCTCCGTGAAGTTTCAACTCATTTGGAGTTGTGCAGAATAGGTAGCCTGACGTAGCTTTTTCAGTTCCAGAATTCCAGCTGCCGGTATTCTTCCTCTTTGTGCGAACCTTGCATATTATGAGAGAAAAGGCATTAGAATTACTCCAAAAAGCATTATTATATCTAAAACAATATAAATGACAGTAGGAAAACATGATGCAAAATGGACGTATCAACTCCCCCAAGCTTAGACCTCGCTTGTCCTCAAGTGAAAACCAAAATCGAAAAACATGTCCACATGCTTAGAGAGAGAGGTGTCGATAAAAACAAAAGACAGACATAGAAGCATCATGTAAATTATTATAACAGCAACAAACTTTAACATAAAACTTTATTATAGAACTTTTATCATATAACTTCTATCATAGACTTCTCATGAACAAGTAACAATTCATCACAACATCAAAGTATAAAGCATAAACTCTATTGAAAACCAACAAACTATGTTCTCAGTCAACTTTGCAACTACAATTCATCATCTTTTCAGGAAGGGTCACGTATCGAAGCCTTTTTGGCAAGTCCACATACTCAACCATCATATAGTCTTCTATGATTGCTAACACTCACTGCATACACATGAGCAAAAAGTTTCAACCGGACACATAGAAACATAGGGGCTTATAGTTTTCGCCACCCAACATACTCACCTCAAGGGTGATGTCAACAATAATAACTCATGCTACTCATATTCAACTGGATATATGTTCCTAGATCTTTCCTCACCACATGATGCTTGCCAAAAGAGAAAATAAAAAGGAATAGAGAGAAATACTTTGACTCTTCATAAAAGTAAATGCATAAAAGTAAAAGATAGGCCCTTTGCAGAGGGAAGCAGAGGTTGCCATGCGCTTTTTTGTTTGTATGCTCAATCTCTTAGTGCAAAAGAACGTCACGTTATATTGCCCCTTATGATAGCAACCTTTATTATGCAGTATGTCGCTTTTATTCTTTGCCATCATAAGTTCGTACAACACTCAATTTTCTCTTACACTAAATGATCCAACACTTTTAGAAGCAATTTTTATTGCCTTTTTGCACCGATGACAACTTACTTGAAGGATCTTACTCAATCCATAGGTAGGTATGGTGGACTCTCAAAACAAGATTTGGGTTTAAGGGTTTTGGATGCACAAGTAGTATCTCTACTTAGTGCGGAATTTTTGGCTAGCAAAGATGGGGGGCAAGCACCACATGTTGAAGGATCTATGACAATATAACTTCTATGTGAATAAGAACAAACATAAATCATTACGTTGTCTTCCTTGTCCAACGTCAACAATTTTGGCATATTATATTTTGATGGGGGCTCACAACCACAAAAGATGTCCAAGATAGTGTATTTGCATGTGAATCTTCTCTTCCCTTATTAATTCTTTCATGAATTGCATCATTGACCAATGCTATGTTTGTAAATCTCCAATAGAATTTTCTACTTATACTCTTCCTTATGTGATGTCATTAATTACCATAAGATTAGCATATGATCTTTTTCATTTATTTACTTTATTTTTATCGAACATGAAAAGTAAAGAAACATAACTCAAACTACTCTTTATTATATATCTTGCACACGATTACAAGGATAGATCACTAAGCAAATACTCGAAAAGAAAGGATCGAACTGAACTTTTATTCATCTAAAGCAAAAGATAACTATGGATCAAAATAAGATAAGTAAAAGCAAAAGATAGTGGGGGTGATACGATACCGGGGCACCTCCCCCAAGCTTGGCACAAGCCAAGGGGAGTGCCCATACCCGATACTCAATTTTCCTTTGGTGTTGAAGAAGGAGGCGGTGGTGATGAAGTAGTGGCCCTCTCCAACAGCTTCTCCAATCTACGGATGATGCTCCGGAGGGCAATGATGTGCTCTTGCAATAAAATATTTTCACGGGTGAGATATTTATTTTGCACACGAACTATTTCGATGATCTGAAAGGCTTCGATCTCGTTGGGGTGAGATGATCATAGTAAGGTTTAAGGATATCTTCTTCTTCCTCCTCGGCAGGCAAGGCCTGCTCAACCACCGGCGCTTGATCTCCAGTGGCCTCCTTACTCTTGTCCCCATTGACGGCTTCTTCGGGCTCTTCTCTCTTCAGCTCGATCCTCATCAGCCAAGCATCCTCTTCTACGTTGTTGGAGGGGGGAGAAGACATGATGCCTGGCTTAACAGATCTGACCGAAAATAGCAAGAAAAAAAACAGGAGATTTCTCTGTGATACGGTGGTCAATAGGTTCGGGAGGTATATAAAGATTTTTTATCTTGGGAAACAAGCAAACGGAAGAAAAACGGAGTCCGGAAGGTACCCAAGGTGGGCACAACCCACCTGGGCGTGCCTAGTAAGCCAGGCGCGCCCTGGTGTCTTGTGCCCACCAGGGGTGCCTTCCTGGTTGTTTCTTATTTTCCTAATTTTTGATATATTCTAAAACTGATAGAAAATATTTTTGCGGATTTTTCGGAGTCCGTTTACTTACCGTATCACATACCTCCTCTTTTTCACGATTCTGGAGTGTTCCGGAAGGTTTCCTTTATGTGTTCTTCCGGTGTCATAGTTTGGATAATATTACTTTCAACATTAATGGGCGTACCTGAGATATAATGTTTTATTCTTTGCCCGTTAACAACCTTCGGGTTGGTACCTTCGGCATTATTTATTTTGACGGCTCCAGATCGATAAACCTCCTCGATAACATAAGGTCCTTCCCATTTGGAGAGGAGTTTTCCTGCAAAGAATCTGAAACGAGAGTTGTACAAAAGAACATATTCTCCAACTTTGAACTCACGCTTTTGGATTCTTTTGTCATGCCATCTTTTAACTTTTTCTTTAAATAACTTGGCATTTCATAAGCTTGGGTTCTCCATTCATCTAGTGAGCTAATATCAAATAACCTCTTTTCACCTGCAAGTTTGAAATCATAGTTGAGTTCTTTAATTGCCCAATATGCTTTATGTTCTAACTCAAGAGGCAAATGACAAGCTTTTCCATAGACCATTTTATAAGGAGACATACCCATAGGATTTTTATATGCTGTTCTATAATCCCAAAGTGCATCATCTAATTTCTTAGACCAATTCTTCCTGGACCTATTGACAGTTTTTTGTAATATTAATTTTATTTCTGTATTGCTAGGTTCAACTTGACCACTAGACTGAGGATGACAGGGTGATGCAATTCTATGGTTAACATCATACTTAGCAAGCATTTTACGGAAAGCACCATGAATAAAATGTGAACCACCATCAGTCATTAAATATCTATGGACTCCAAACCTTGGGAAAATGACTTCCTTAAGCATTTTATTAGAGGTGTTGTGATCAGCACTACTAGTTGGAATAGCTTCTACCCACTTAGTAACATAATCAACAGCAACCAAAATATGAGTATACCCATTAGAGGAAGGAAAAGGTCCCATGTAATCAAATCCTCAAACATCAAATGGTTCAACAGCAAGTGAATAATTCATAGGCATTTCCTGATGCTTACCAATATTACCAATTCTTTGACATTCATCACAAGATAAAACAAACTTACGAGCATCCTTGAAGAGAGTAGGCCAATAAAAACCAGATTGCAGTACCTTGTGAGCAGTTCTATCTCCCGCATGATGCCCTCCATAAGCTTCGGAGTGACATTTTCATAGGATTTATCCCTGTTCATGCTCAGGTACACAACATCTAATAATACCATCTACTCCTTCTTTATAAAGATGTGGGTCATCCCAAAAGTAATGTCTTAAATCATAGAAGAATTTTTTCTTTTGTTGGTATGTGAAGCTAGGCGGTATGTATTTAGCAACAATGTAATTAGCATAGTCAGCATACCAAGGAGAGTTATGAGAAACATTTATTGCAGCTAATTGTTCATCAGGAAAACTATCATTAATAGGTTGTGGGTCATCAAGAATATTTTCTAGCCTAGACAAGTTATCAGCAACGGGGTTCTCAGCTCCTTTTCTATCAGTGATATGTAAGTCAAATTCTTGTAGCAAAAGAACCCATCTAATGAGTCTAGGTTTAGCATCTTTCTTTTCCATAAGATATTTTATAGCAGCATGATCAGTGTGAACAGTAACATTAGAATCAACAATGTAAGATCAAAATTTGTCACAAGCAAACACAACTGCTAAGAATTCCTTTTCAGTAGTAGCATAATTGCGTTGAGCACTGTCTAGAGTTTTACTAGCATAATGAATAACATTTAACTTCTTATCAACTCTTTGTCCTAGAACAGCACCAACAGCATAATCACTAGCATCACACATAATTTCAAAAGGTAAGTTCCAATCAGGTGGTTGAACAATAGGTGCAGAAATTAAGGCTTTCTTAAGTGTTTCAAAGGCTTCTACACAATCATCATAAAAAACAAATGGAACATCCTTTTGCAAAAGATTTGTAAGAGGCCTAGAAATTTTAGAGAAGTCTTTAATAAATCTCCTATAGAAACCCGCATGACCGAGGAAACTACGATTACCTTTGATATCTTTAGGACATGACATTTTCTCGATTGCATCAACTTTAGCTTTATCCACCTCAATACCTCGTTCAGAAATTTTATGTCCCAAGACAATACCTTCATTAACCATAAAGTGGCACTTCTCCCAATTCAAGACAAGATTAGTTTGCTCGCATCTCTGCAAAACTCGATCAAGGTTGCTTAAGCAATCATCAAAAGAAGTTCCGTAAACGGAAAAATCATCCATGAAAACCTCAACAATCTTTTCACAAAAATTAGAGAATATAGCAGTCATACATCTTTGAAAAGTAGCAGGTGCATTGCATAAACCAAAAGGCATACGTCTATAAGCATAAGTTCCAAAAGGACAAATGAAGGTAGTTTTCTCTTGATCAGGTTGTGACACATGTATTTGAGAAAAACCAGAGTATCCATCAAGGAAACAAAAGTGTGTGTGTTTAGATAGTCTTTCAAGCATTTGATCAATAAAAGGCAAAGGGTAACGATCTTTTCTAGTTGCTTTATTTAATTTTCTAAAATAAATTACCATTCTGTAGCCAGTGACAATTCTTTGTGGAATAAGTTCATTTTTATCATTAGGAACAACAGTAATACCTCCCTTCTTAGGGATACAATGAACGGGGCTTACCCATCTACTATTAGCTATAGGATAAATTATACCTGCTTCCAGAAGCTTCAATATTTCAGTTCTTACCACTTCTTTCATTTTAGGATTTAAACGTCGTTGGTGATCAACAACGGGTTTAGCATCAGGTTCCATATTAATTTTGTCCTGACAAAGAGTGGGACTAATGCCCTTTAAATCATCAAGAGTGTATCCAATAGCAGCTCGGTGCTTCTTCAGAACCTTCAATAATCTTTCTTCTTCATGTTCTGAAAGGTTAGCACTAATAATAACATGATATATCTTTTTCTCATCAAGATAAGCATATTTCAAAGTGTCTGGTAATTGTTTTAATTCAAACACATGAACACCTTTAGGTGGAGGAGGACCTCCTAGAGTTTCAATAGGAAAATTGTGATTAAGCAGAGGTCGTTGTTCAAAGAAAATTTTATCTATTTCATTTCTTTCATGCATATGCATATCATTTTCATGGTCTAGCAAATATTGTTCTAGTGGATCAGTAGGAGGCACAACAATAGAAGCAAGACCAATTATTTCATCCTGACTAGGCAATTCTTTCTTATGATGTTTTCTACTAAACTTAGAAAAATTAAACTCATGAGACTCATCACCAAAACTAACACCGACAGTTTGTTTCTCACAGTCTATTTTAGCACTAACGGTGTTCAAGAAAGGTCTACCAAAGATAATGAGACAAAAGTCATCTTCTGGGGAACCAAGAACAAGAAAATCAGTAGGGTATTTTATTTTCCCACACAAGACTTCAACATCTCTAACAATCCCAAGTGGTGTGATGGTGTCTCTATTAGCAAGTTTAATAGTAACATCTATGTCTTCTATTTCAGCGGGAGCTATATCATTCATAATTTCTTGATATAAGGTAAAAGGAATAGCACTCACGCTAGCACCTATGTCACATAAACCATGATAACAGTGATCTCCTATTTTAACTGAGACAACAGGCATGCAACAACAGGTCTATGTTTATCTTTTTCATCAGGTTTGGCAATTCTAGCAGCTTCATCACAGAAGTAGATAACATGCCCATCTAAATTTTCTACCAGGAGATCTTTAACCATAGCAACACCAGGTTCTACTTTGATTTGTTCAGCAGGCTTGGGTGCTCTAATATAACTCTTATTGATCACAGTTGAAACTTTAGCATGCTCCTTTATCCTAATAGGGAAAGGTGGTTTTTCAATATAAGCAGTAGGAACAACTGGATCAACATTGTAAGTAATAGTTTCATCTTTAGCTATTACAGGTTCTTTAATTTCTTCTTTAATAGGTGGGTGATATTTAAACCACTTCTCCTTAAAAAGATCAACATGAGTAGTAAATGATTCACAAAAGGAGGCTACTATCTCAGAGTCAAGTCCATATTTAGTGCTAAACTTTTGAAAAGCATAGGTATTCATAAAAGATTTAACACAATCATACGTAAGCTTAATACCTGACTCTTTACCTTCATCGAGCTCCCAATCTTCAGAGTTGCGTTTAATTCTTTCTAAAAGGTCCCACCTGAATTCAATAGTCTTCTTCATAAAGGAACCAGTACAAGAAGTATCAAGCATGGATTGATCATCACAAGAAAGCCGAGCACAAAAATTCTGAATGATAATTTCTCTTGAGAGCTCATGATTGGGGCATGAATATAACATTGACTTAAGCCTCCCCCAAGCTAGTGCGATACTTTCTCCTTTACAAGGCCAAAAATTATATATATAATTCCGATCACGATGAACTAGATGCATAGGATAAAAAATTTGGTGAAATTCCAATTTCAATCGATTCCAAGTCCAAGATCCAATATCATCGCATAGCCTATACCATGCCAATGCTTTTCCCTTCAAAGATAAAGGGGAAACCTTCTTCTTAGCTTCATCTCCGGGTAAACCTACAAGCTTAAATAATCCACAAATTTCATCCACATATATTAAGTGCATATCAGGATGTTCGGTTCCATCTCCTGCATAAGGATTAGCTAGCAGTTGTTCTATCATACCCGAAGGAATTTCATAACCGATATTTTCAGTAGGTGCAGTAGATTGAGGGGTAACTAATTATGGTTCCGGTCGAGGTGAAGATACCAAGAACAAACCCCTCAAAGGATTGTTCTCCATAGTAACAAGTGACAATAAATTTCAGCACGTAGTAATAATTTTTCCTTACCGATTTCCACTTACCAAGAGCGCTTCACTCCCCGGCAACGGCGCCAGAAAAGAGCCTTGATGACCCACAAGTATAGGGGATCAATAGTAGTCCTTTCAATAAGTAAGAGTGTCGAACCCAACGAGTAGCAGAAGGAAATGACAAGTAGTTTTCAGCAAGGTATTCTTTGCAAGCACTGAAATTATAAGTAACGAGTAGTTTGATAGCAAGGTAATTTGTAACAGGCAAGCAACGGTAACAATAACAAAAGTGCAGCAAGGTAGCCCAATCCTTTTGAGGCAAAGGACAGGCCAAAACGGTCTCTTATGATAAGCAAAGCGTTCTTGAGGGTACACGGGAATTTCATCTAGTCACTTTCATCATGTTGGTTTGATTTGTGTTCGCTACTCTGATAATTTGATATGTGGGTGGACCGGTGCTTAGGTGCTGTTCTTACTTGAACAAACTTCCTACTTATGATTAACCCCCTCGCAAGCATCCGCAACTATGAGAAAAGTATTAAGAATAAATCTAACCATAGCATTAAACTTTTGGATCCAAATCAGTCCCTTACGGAATAGCGCATAAACTAGGGTTTAAGCTTATGTCACTCTTGCAACCCATCATCTAATAAATACTCCACAATGCATTCCTTTAGGCCCTAATAAGGTGAAGTGCCGTGTAGTCGACGTTCACATGACACCACTAAGGGAATCACAACATACATACCATCAAAATATCGAACACCTATCAAGTTCACATGATTACTTGCAACAAGATTTCTCCCGTGACCTCAAGAACAAAAGTAACTACTCACAGATGATAATCATGCTCAAGATCAGAGGGGTATTAAATAGCATAATGGATCTGAACATATAATCTTCCACCGAATAAACCATATAGTAATCAACTACAAGATGTAATCAACACTACTAGTCACCCACAAGCACCAATCTATAGTTTCGGTACAAAGATTGAACACAAGGGATGAACTAGGGTTTCAAAGGAGATGGTGCTGTTAAAGATGTTGATGGATATTGCCCTCCTCAAGATGGGAGAGTTGTTGGTGATGATGATGACGATGATTTCCCCCTCCGGGAGGGAAGTTCCCCCGGCGGAATCGCTCCGCCGAAGGGCAAAAGTGCTCCTGCCCAAGTTCTGCCTCGAGATGGCGGCGCTTCGTCCCGAAAGTCCTCTCCTTATTTTTTCTAGGTCAAAATGACTTATATACCAGAAGAGGGGCACCGGAGGTGGGCCGAGGAGGGCACAACCCACCAGGGCGCGCCCAGGTGGGTTGTGCCCATCTGGTGGGCCCCCTCTGGTACTTATTGGCTCCAATAATTCTTATATATTCCATAAAAATTCTCCATGAAGTTTCAGCTCATTTGGAGTTGTGCAGAATAGGTAGCCTGACGTAGCTTTTTCAGGTCCAGAATTCCAGCTGCCGGTATTCTTCCTCTTTGTGTGAACCTTGCATATTATGAGAGAAAAGGCATTAGAATTACTCCAAAAAGCATTATTATATCTAAAAACAATATAAATGACAGTAGGAAAACATGATGCAAAATGGACGTATCATGGAGCTACTCTAGCTAATTTCTCCCACGTTCAATACATATCCAGATTGAGACTCAGAGTCATCCGGATCGGTGTCAAAGCTTGCATCGATGTAACCCTTTACGATGAACTCTTTATCACCTCCATAACCGAGAAACATTTCCTTAGTCCTCTAAGGATAATTTTGACTGCTATCTAGTAGTCCACTCCTAGATTACTATTGTACCCCCTTGCCAAACTCATGGCAAGGCACACATCAGGTCTGGTACACAACATGGCATACATAATAGAACCTTTGGCTGAGGCATAGGGAATGACTTTCATTCTCTCTCTATCTTCTGTCGTGGTCGGGCTTTGAGTCTTACTCTACTTCACACCTTGCAATACAGGCAAGAACCATTTCTTTGACTGATCCACTTTTGAACTTCTTCAAAATTTTGTCAAGGTATGTGCTTTGTGAAAGTCCTATTAAGCGTCTCGATCTATCCCTATAGATCTTGATGCCCAATATATAAGCAGCTTCACCGAGGCTTTTCATTGAAAAACTCTTATTCAAGTATCCTTTTATGCTATCCAGAAATTCTATATCATTTCCAATCAGCAATATGTCATCCACATATAATATTAGAAATGCTACAGAGCTCCCACTCACTTTCTTGTAAATACAGGCTTCACCATAAGTCTGTATAAAACCATATGCTTTGATCACCTCATCAAAGCGTATATTCCAACTCCGAGATGCCTGCATCAGTCCATAGATGGATCGCTGGAGCTTGCACACTTTGTTAGCACCTTTAGGATCGACAAAACCTTCTGGTTGCATCATATACAACTCTTCTTTAAGAAATCCGTCAAGGAATGCAGTTTTGACGTCCATTTGCCTGATTTAATAATCATAAAATGCGGCAATTACTAACATGATTCGAACAGACTTAAGCATCACTACGGGTGAGAAAGTCTCATCGTAGTCAACCCTTGAACTTGTCAAAAACCTTTCTCAACAAGTCGAGCTTTATAGACACCGATATTACCATCAGCATCTGTCTTCCTCTTGAAGATCCATTTATTCTCAATGGCTTCCCGATCATCGGGCAAGTCCACCGAAGTCCATACTTTGTTCTCATACATGGATTCTATCTCAGATTTCATGGCCTCAAGCCATTTGTCGGAATCTGGGCTCATCATAGCTTCTTCATAGTTCGTAGGTTCGCCGTTGTCTAACAACATGACTTCCAGGACAGGATTATGCTACTTCTTGAGCTTGCGTTGGTTTTTCCCTTGAAGAGGAAAGGGTGATGCAACAAAGTAGAGATAAGTATTTCCCTCAGTTAGAGAACCAAGGTATCAATCCAGTAGGAGACAACGCATAAATCACCTAGCACCTGCACAAACAATCAAACAACTTGCACCCAACACGATAAAGGGGTTGTCAATCCCTTCACAGTTACTTGCAAAAGTAGGATCTGATACAGATAGGTAAAACTAAACAAAAGATAAAGTAAATATTTTTGGTATTTTTGGTTTATAGATCTGAAAATAAAAGATTAAAAAATAGTAGATCAGAAAGTAATATGATGGAAAATAGACCCGGGGGCCATAGGTTTCACTAGAGGCTTCTCTCAAGATAGCAAATAATACGGTGGGTGAACAAATTACTGTCGAGCAATTGATAGAAAAGCGCAAAGTTATGACGATATCCAAGGCAATGATTGTGAAATATAGGCATCACATCCGTGTCAACTAGACCGAAACGATTCTGCATCTACTACTATTACTCCACACATCGACCGACTCCTGCCTGCATCTAGAGTATTAAGTTCATGAAGAACAGAGTAACGCATTAAGTAAGATGACATGATGTAGAGGAATAAACTCAAGCAAAATGATGTAAACCCCATCTTTTTATCCTCGATGGCAACAATACAATATGTGCCTTGCTGCCCCTACTGTCACTGGGAAAGGACACCGCAAGATTGAACCCAAAGCTAAGCACTTCTCCCATTGCAAGAAAAACCAATCTAGTTGGCCAAACCAAACCGATAATTCGAAGAGAATTACAAAGATATCAAATCATGCATATAAGAATTCAGAGAAGATTCAAATAATATTCATAGATAAGCTGATCATAAATCCACAATTCATCGGATCTCGACAAACACACCGCAAAAGAATATTACATCGGATAGATCTCCAAGAACAACGAGGAGAACATGGTATTGAGAATCAAAGAGAGAGAAGAAGCCATCTAGCTACTAGCTATGGACCCGTAGGTCTGAGGTAAACTACTCATGCTTCATCGGAAGGGCAATAGAGTTGATGTAGAAGCCCTCCGTGATCGAATCCCCCTCCGGCAGGGTGCCAGAAAAGGTCCCTAGATGAGATCTCACGGGTACAGAAGGTTGCGGCGGTGGAAAAGTCTTTTCGTGGATGCCTCTGGTGGTTTGGGAACATATGTGAATATATAGGCGAAAGAATTAGGTCAGGGGAGTCACGGGGGGCCCACAAGGCAGGGGGTGCACCCTACCCCCCTGGGCGCGCCCTCCACCCTTGTGGCCACCTCGTGGCTCCTCCGACTTCATCTCCAAGTCTCTTGGGTGTCTTCTGGTCCAAGAAAAATCATCGCGAAGGTTTTATTCCGTTTGGACTCCGTTTGGTATTCCTTTCCCACGAAGCTAAAAACAAGAAAAAAAATAGAAACTGGCACTGGGCTCTAAGTTAATAGGTTAGTCCTAAAAATAATATAAAATAGCATATTAATGCATATAAAACATCCAAAACAGATAATATAATAGCATGGAACAATAAAAAATTATAGATACGTTGGAGACGTATCAAGCATCCCCAACGAGTAGGTAAATGATAAAAACAGAATTTTTGATGTGGAATGCTACCTAACATATTTATCCATGTAATTCTTCTTTATTGTGGCATGAATGTTCAGATCCATAAGATTCAAAACAAAAGTATAATATTGACATAAAAACAATAATACTGCAAGCATACTAACAAGGCAATTATGTCTTCTCAAAATAACATGGCCAAAGAAAGCTTATCCCTACAAAATCATATAGTCTGGCTATGCTCCATCTTCATCACACAAAATATTCAAACCATGCACAACCCCGATGATAAGCCAAGCAATTGTTTCATACTTTTAGTGTTCTCAAACCTTTTCAACTTTCACGCAACACATGAGCGTGAGCCATGGACATAGCACTATAGGTGGAATAGAATATGGTGGTTGTGGAGAAGACAAAAAAGAAGGAGATAGTCTCACATCAACTAGGCGTATTAACGGGCTATGGAGATGCCCATCAATAGATATCAATGTGAGTGAGTAGGGATTGCCATGCAACGGATGCACTAGAACTATAAGTGTATGAAAGCTCAAAAGAAAACGAAGTGGGTGTGCATCCAACTTGCTTGCTCATGAAGACCTAGGGCAATTTGAGGAAGCCCATCGTAGGAATATACAAGCCAAGTTCTATAACGAAAAATTCCCACTAGCATATAAAAATGACAAAATAGGAGACTCTCTATCATGAAGATCATGGTGCTACTTTGAAGCACAAGTGTGGAAAAAGGATAGTAGCATTGCCCCTTCTCTCTTTTTCTCTCATTTTTTTCTTTCTTTTTTCTCTTTTTTTTCTCTTTTTTTTGCTTGGCTTCTTTGGCCTCTCTTTTTTATTTCCTCACATGGGACAATGCTCTAATAATGAAGATCATCACACTTTTATTTACTTACAACTCACGAATTACAACTCGATACTTAGAACAAAATATGACTATATATGAATGCCTTCGGCGGTGTACCGGGATGTGCAATGAATCAAGAGTGACATGTATGAAAGAATTATGAAAGGTGGCTTTGCCACAAATACGATGTCAACTACATGATCATGCAAAGCAATATGACAATGATGAAGCGTGTCATAATAAAACGGAACGGTGGAAAGTTGCATGGCAATATATTTCGGAATGGCTATGGAAATGCCATAATAGGTAGGTATGGTGGCTGTTTTGAGGAAGGTATATGGTGGGTGTATGGTACCGGCGAAAGTTGCACGGCACTAGAGAGGCTAGCAATGGTGGAAGGGTGAGAGTGCGTATAATCCATGGACTCAACATTAGTCATAAAGAACTCACATACTTATTGCAAAAATCTATTAGTCATCGAAACAAAGTAGTATGCGCATGCTCCTAGGGGGATAGATTGGTAGGAAAAGACCATCGCTCGTCCCTGACCGCCACTCATAAGGAAGACAATCAAAAAATATCTCATGCTCCAACTTCGTTACATAACGGTTCACCATACGTGCATGCTACGGGACTCACAAACCTTAACACAAGTATTTCTCCAATTCACAATTACTCACTAGCATGACTCTAATATCACCATCTTTATATCTCAAAACAATCATAAGGAACCAAACTTCTCATAGTATTCAATGCACTTTATATGAAAGTTTTTATTATATCCCTCTTGGATGTCTATCATATTAGGACTAATTCATAACCAAAGCAAATTACCATGCTGTTTAGAGACTCTCAAAATAATATAAGTGAAGCATGAGAGTTCAATAATTTCTATAAAATAAAGCCACCGCCGTGCTCTTAAAAGATATAAGTGAAGCACTAGAGCAAAATTGCCAAGCTCAAAAGATATAAGTGAAGCACATAGAGTATTCTAATAAATCATGATTCATGTGTGTCCCTCTAAAAAGGTGTGTACAGCAAGGATGATTGTGGCAAACTAAAAATCAACTACTCAAATCACACAAGATGCTCCAAGCAAAACACATATCATGTGGTGAATAAAAATATAGCCTCAAGTAAAGTTACTGATAGACGAAGACGAAAGAGGGGATGCCTTCCGGGGCATCCCCAAGCTTAGGCTCTTGGTTGTCCTTGAATATTACCTTGGGGTGCCTTGGGCATCCCCAAGCTTAGGCTCTTGCTACTCCTTATTCCATAGTCCATCAAATCCTTACCCAAAACTTGAAAACTTCACAACACAAAACTCAACAGAAAATCTCATAAGCTCCGTTAGTATAAGAAAATAAATCACAACTTTTGGTACTGTTGTGAACTCATTCTTTATTTATATTGGTGTAATATCTACTGTATTCCAACTTCTCCATGGTTCATACCCCCCGATACTACCCATAGATTCATCAAAATAAGCAAACAACACAAAGAAAACAGAATCTGTCAAAAACAGAACAGTCTGGGAAGATCCGAATTGTTCTAATACTTATGTAACACCAATTTTTTTGAAAAATTAGGAAAACAGAGGAAATTTGTATATAAATATCTTTTAAACAATTCAGGGTTTTTCAACTTTCCAATGAATTATTAAAATTCTGTGACTGGACGCAAAAGTTTCTGTTTTTCAGCAAGATCAAATCAACTATCACCGTAAGCCATCCCAAAGGTTTTACTTGGCACAAACACTAATTAAAACAAAAAACCACATCGAACCAGAGGCTAGATGAATTATTCAAAGCAAAACAGGAACAAAAAGCAAAAACAAAAATAAAATTGGGTTGCCTCCCAACAAGCGCTATTGTTTAACGCCCTTAGCTAGGCATAAAAACACAAATAGATCTAGATATTGTCATCTTTGGTATGCAATGCATAAGTAGCTCTCATAATAGGTTCATATGGCAATTTAATTTAATTTCTTGGAAAGTGTTCCATGCCCTTCCTTAACGGAAATTGAAATCTAATGTTTCCTTCTTTCATATCAATAATTGCACCAATAGTTCTAAGGAAAGGTCTACCAAGAATAATAGGACATGTAGGATTGCAATCTATATCAAGAACAATGAAATCTACGGGCACATAATTCCTATTTGAAACAATAAGAACATCATTAATCCTTCCCATAGGTTTCTTAATAGTGGAATCCGCAAGATGCAAATTTAAGGAACAATCATCAAATTCACGGAAACCTAACACATCACATAAAGTTTTTGGAATCGTGGAAACACTAGCAGCCAAGTCACACAAAGCATGGCACTCATAATCTTTAATCTTAATTTTAATAGTAGGTTCCCACTCATCATAAAGTTTTCTAGGGATAGAAACTTCCAATTCAAGTTTTTCTTCAAAAGATTGCATCATAGCATCAACGATATGTTTAGTAAAAGGTTTGTTTTGATTATAAGCATGAGGAGAATTCAACATGGATTGAAACAAGGAAATACAATCTATTAAAGAACAATTATAATAATTAAATTCCTTTAAATCCAAAAGAGTGGGTTCATTGCTACTTAAAGTTTTGACCTCTCCAATCCCACTTTTATCAATTTTTGCATCAAGATCTAAAAACTCCGAATCATTGGGACGCCTTTTAACTAAAGTTGACTCATCTCCAGTCCCATCTTTATCAAGATTTATATTGGAAAACAAAGATTCAATAGAAGTCACATCAATCACTTTAAGATCTTCATCATTATTTAAAGCCTCCGGCTTAGCGGCCATCTTATTTACCAAGGTAGCTTGTTTATCAGAAATTTGACCTACTAAATTTTCAAGATGAGCAAACTGAGATTTCAAACCATAAAATTCCTTAGACATATCATCAAGCTCTTTATTCATGTACTCCATAAAACTTTTCTACTCCTTAAACTCGTTTCTAAAGAAACTATTATGCTCAAATTGTAAAGACATGAAGCTCCTAACATTATTTTCAATTTCTTCCAACCTCCTAAAGTGAGGATCAACATTCTTTGGTTGGGCCATTAAGGCAAACAGACACACCAACACACGGGCACACAAAAAGCAAACGAAGAAGACGAACGGAAGAAGGGCAAAGAAAAGGCAAAGAGAAGGGCGAATAAAAAGGCAAAAAAATTTGAAAATCGTTTTAGAAGTGGGGGAGAGGAAAACGGGAGGCAAATGGCGAATAATGTAATGCAAGAGATGAGAGTTTTATGATGGGTACTTGGTGTGTCTTGACTTGGCGTAGATCTCCCCGGCAACGGTGCCAGAAATTCTTCCTGCTACTTCTTGAGCTTGCGTTGGTTTTTCCCTTGAAGAGGAAAGGGTGATGCAGCAAAGTAGAGATAAGTATTTCCCTCAGTTAGAGAACCAAGGTATCAATCCAGTAGGAGACAAAGCACAAATCACCTAGCACCTACACAAACAATCAAACAACTTGCACCCAACGCGATAAAGGGGTTGTCAATCCCTTCACGGTTACTTGCAAAAGTGAGATCTGATAGAGATAGGTAAAACTAAACAAAAGATAAAGTAATTTTTTTTGGTATTTTTGGTTTATAGATCTGAAAATAAAAGATTGCAAAATAGTAGATCGGAAAGTAATATGATGGAAAATAGACCCGGGGGCCATAGGTTTCACTAGAGGCTTCTCTCAAGATAGCAAATAATATGGTGGGTGAACAAATTACTGTCGAGCAATTGATAGAAAAGCGCAAAGTTATGACGATATCCAAGGCAATGATTATGAAATATAGGCATCACGTCCGTGTCAAGTAGACCAAAACAATTCTGCATCTACTATTATTACTCCACACATCGACCGACTCCTTCCTGCATCTAGAGTATTAAGTTCATGAAGAACAGAGTAACGCATTAAGTAAGATGACATGATGTAGAGGAATAAACTCAAGCAAAATGATGTAAACCCCATCTTTTTATCCTCGATGGCAACAATACAATACGTGCCTTGCTGCCCCTACTGTCACTGGGAAAGGACACCGCAAGATTGAACCCAAAGCTAAGCACTTCTCCCATTGCAAGAAAAACCAATCTAGTTGGCCAAACCAAACCGATAATTCGAAGAGAATTACAAAGATATCAAATCATGCATATAAGAATTCAGAGAAGATTCAAATAATATTCATAGATAAGCTGATCATAAATCCATAATTCATCGGATCTCGACAAACACACCACAAAAGAATATTACATCTGATAGATCTCCAAGAACAACGAGGAGAACATGGCATTGAGAATCAAAGAGAGAGAAGAAGCCATCTAGCTACTAGCTATGGACCCGTAGGTCTGAGGTAAACTACTCACGCTTCATCGGAAGGGCAATAGAGTTGATGTAGAAGCCCTCCGTGTTCGAATCCCCCTCCGGCAGGGTGCCGAAAAAGGTCCCTAGATGGGATCTCACGGGTACAGAAGGTTGCGGCGGTGGAAAAGTCTTTTCGTTGATGCCTGATACGTCTCCAACGTATCTATAATTTTTAATTGTTCCATGCTGTTATATTATCATTCTTGGATGTTTTACAATCATTTTATAGCAACTTTATATCATTTTTTGGGACTAACCTATTGACATAGTGCCCAGTGCCAGTTGCTGTTTTTTGCTTGTTTTTTACTTCGCAGGAAATTAATACCGAACGGAGTCCAAACGCAGCAAAACTTTTTGGTGATTTTTTCTGGACCAGAAGACACCTGTTGGGCCAAGAAAGTACCTGAGGGGAGCTCCGAGGGGAACACAACCCACCACGGCGCGCCTGGGGGCCCAGGCGCGCCCAGGTGGGTTGTGCCCACCTCGGTGGCCTCCCGCACTGCCTCTTTGCTCTATAAATATCCCAATATTCCAGAAACCCTAGGGAAGTCGACGAAAATCAATTCCAACCGCCGCAAGTTCTAGAAACCACAGATCCAATCTAGACACCATCACGGAGGGGTTCATCATCCTCATTGGTGCCTCTCCGATGATGCGTGAGTAGTTCATTGTAGACCTACGGGTCCGTAGTTAGTAGCTAGATGGCTTCCTCTCTCTCTCTTTTGATTCTCAATACAATGGTCTCTTGGAGATCTATTTGATGTAACTCTTTTTTTTGCGGTGTGTTTGTTGGGATCCGATGAACTTTGAGTTTATGATCAGATCTATGTTTTTATCCATGAAAGTTTTTTGAGTCTTTTTGATCTCTTATATGCATGATTACTTATAGCCTTGTATTTCTTCTTTGAATCTTTGGTTTAGTTAGGCCAACTAGATCGATTTTTCTTGCCATGGGAAGAGGTGCTTTGTGATGGGTTCGATCTTACGGTGCTTGATCCCAGTGACAGAAGGGGAACCGACACGTATGTATCGTTGCCATTAAGGATAACAAGATGGGGTCTATTTCTACATAAATAGATCTTGTCTAGATCATGTCATCGTTCTTATTGCATTACTCCGTTTTCCATGAACTTAATACACTAGATGCATGCTGGATAGCGGTCGATGTGTGGAGTAATAGTAGTAGATGCAGGCAGGAGTCGGTCTACTAATCTTGGACGTGATGCCTATATAATGATCATTGCCTGGATATCGTCATGATTATTTGAAGTTCTATCAATTGCCCAACAGTAATTTGTTTACCCACCGTATGCTAGTTTTCTCGAGAGAAGCCACTAGTGAAACCTACGGCCCCCGGGTCTCTTCTTTAATATATTTGCCTTCGTGATCTATTTTCATTTGCTTTTATTTTCAGATCTATTAAGCCAAAAACCCAAAAATACCTCTCTGGATTTTATTTGCTTTTATTTGCATCTATCAATCTACTACAATTTTATCCCGTCAACTCGACAATTTCTGGCACCGTTACCCGAAAGGGATTGACAACCCCATTAACACGTCGGGTTGCAAGTATTTGTTCTTTGTGTGCAGGAGCTGTTTACGTGGTGTTGCGTGGTTCTCCTACTGGTTCGATAACATTGGTCTCATCACTGAGGGAAATACCTACCGTTGCTGTGCTGCATCATCCCTTCCTCTTTGGGGAAATACCGACGTAGTTCAAGCCAACATCAAAAGGAATTTCTGGCGCCATTGCCGGGGAGACATCATCAACATCTACCAGGTTCCTAATCACAAATATCATCTCCTTGCAATTTACATTATTTGCCATTTGCCTCTCATTTTCCTCTCCCCCACTTCACAAAAATTTGTCGTTTTATTCGCCCTCTTTTTTCGTTCGCCATTTTTCTCGTCAGATCTCATGTTTGCTTATGTTGCCATGTGCCTTCTATTTGCTTGCATCTTCGCTTGCTAAAAATCTATTGTTATGGATCCTCATCCACTTGCTAATCTTTTCAAAAGATCCAATTATGATGAACCAATTGCTAGTGAATTGAGTTCACTAGATTATCTTTATGAAGTTTTGCTTGAGATTTATGAATGTGAAAATTGTGATGAAGTGTTAAACGAAGGAATTTATAAAGTGGTTCATGATAGCACCTTGAATGAAAAGCATGATTGCAATGATGTTATTATAAATTCTATTAATGTCAATTGTGCTAATAATATGCAAAACCCTGAGGTTGGGGATGCTAATTTTGATATGTCCACTACTTATTGCAATGATCATGATTGGGGTGATTCTTCTTATGATCTTGAAAATTTATTTAAGCCTCATGATGAATATGCTATTGATAATAATGTTTGCAATAATATTGAAAGTGGGTTTGGAAGAGTGTTAACTTTAGGTAAAAATAACCCAACATATTTGGAGAGTGTTCAATCTTATGAAATGTTTGATAAAAGTGGGCTTGGAGAGGTCATGACTTTATTTGATAATAATCCCACTATTTTGGAAGAGTGTCAACTTTGCATCCATGTGGATCATGTTGAGAATATTTTATGTGATAGCTATATTATTGAATTTTATTATGATCCTACATGTAATTATTATGAGAGAGAAAAATATGGTTATAGAAATCTTCATGTTACTAAATTACATCTCTTCATGTTGAGATTGCTATTGTTTTCTTCCATGCATATGCTAGATATTTCTTGTCTTGATAATTTGTTTTCTTATAAAATGCCTATGCATAGGAAGTATGTTAGACTTAAATGTGTTTATCACATGTTTTATGATGCTCTCTTTGCATTGCAATTATTATCTTTTATGTGAGCATCAATAAAATCTCAAGCCTATCTTAATGGCTATAAAGAAAGAGCTTGTTGGGAGGAAAACCAATGAATAAAATTTATTTTTTGTCTTTTTCTTTCTGTTCTTGAGTGTTTGCACAATTATGCTACTGTTATGATTGTGTTCTTTGTGTTTTAATTAGTGTTTGTGCCAAGCAAAGCCTTTGGGATAAGCTTTGGCGATAGTTGATTTGATCTTGTTGGAAAACAGAAACTTTTGCGTCGAGTAAAATAATTTTTAAAATTCACAAAAGAGACAAAAAATTCTGAAGTTTTTACACAAGATTTATATAAAAATTTCCTATGTTGTCTTAATTTTTCAAAAAAATTGGAGTTACATAAGTATGATAACAATTCGCATCTTTATAGACTGTTCTGTTTTTGACAGATTCTGTTTTCTTTGCATTGTGTGCTTATTTTGATGAATCTATGGTTTTTATCGGGGGGTATGAGCCATGGTAAATTTAGAATACAGTAGATATAATGCAAGAACAAAATTTGAATGGGTTTTCTACAGTACTTAAAGTAAAGATTGGTTTTCTTATACTAACGGATCTCACGAAGGTTTTGTTAAGTTTTGTGTGATCGAAGTTTTCAAGTTTTGGGTGAGATTACGATGGATGAAGGAGTAAGGAGTAAGAAGAGCCTAAGCTTGGGGATTCCCCATGGCACCCCAAGCCATTATCCAAAGAGAAGCAAGCAACTAAGCTTGGGGATGCCCGAGTGGCATCCCCTCTTTCTTCTAACGACCATCGGTATTTTACTTGGAGCTATATTTTTATTCGTCACATATCATGAGTTTTGCTTGGAGCGTCTTGTATGATATCAGTCTTTGCTTGTTTTGCTTTTTATTTTTAGTCATGAATCCTTTCTGGACACACCTATTTGGGAGAGCCAAAATTATGCTATGACTTGTTAGAATTGCTCTTTATGCTTGACTTAAATCTTTATGAGCTAAGGAATTGCTCTAGTGCTTCACTTATATCTTTTTGAGCACGGTATGCTTTAGTATTTTTGAAGAAATGCTCTCATGCTTCACTTAGATTTATTTGAGAGTTAGTAATTTTTTTTAGAAATTCTCTCTTGCTTCACTTAAATTATTTTGAGAGAAGAAAATTTTTATGCTCATGTTCTTCACTTTGATTTGTTTGAGCTATCAAAAGCAACACATTAAACTAGTCCCAAAGTGATAGATATTCAAGAGGGATATAATAAAAACTTTCATGAAGATCATTGGATAAAATAAACTTGATTCCTTGTAATAGTTTTGCGATATGTTGATATAATATGTGAGTCATGTTGATGAGTAATTATGCTTTAGTAAGAATATTGGTGTTAAGGTTTGTGATTCCCTGTGCAAGCACGAAAGTCAATAGTTATGCAATGAAATTACATCCTACTTGTGGTGCATTATTTGGTGTTAGTTATGCTTAATGCTCGCTTATGAGATTTTTCGTTTCTTGGTTGGATGCTTCTCAATCTTTTGCTAGCCTTCATTTGCACTAAGTATGATCACTACTTGTGCATCCAGAATCCTTTAAACCAGTTTTTGCCATATGAGTCCACTATATCTACCTATATGCGGTATTTTTGTGCCATTCTAAGCAAAATTGTATGTGCCATCTCTAATTTTCAAAATAAACTTCTCTTTTGTGTGCTCGTACCGCTCATGAAACGGTAGGGGGTGGCTGATATATTTCCATGCTAGATGTGTTATTCTCAAGATGAGTGTTTATTCACTTGTCATTGCACGAGAGTACGGCAAAGGTATTAGGGATGCCCAGTCCCGAAATGAAAAATGAATTTATTTTATGTTGTCAAATAATAAATTCCTTGGAAAGTGTTGGTATGGACGGCACCCGTGGATTCGGTTAGCCGTGGAATGTGAAAGTATGGTGGAAAAAGGAATAAACTTTATTTTCTGTTTGGGAACCACCTATGATATATCTAGCATGGAAAGTATTTGGAACTACTCGATCATTTTCGTTGACAGGAAAAGCATGCCACCCAAAATGTTTTTATCTCTATCTTTTTCGCTTTGAGCTCTGGCACCTCTACAAATCCCTACTTCCCTCTGCGAAGGGCCTTTCTTTTATTTTATGCAATTTTTATTTTTATTTGAGTCTCCATCTTTTCTTATAAAGCACCAACTAAGGGGCACTATGATCGTACTTGAGCATCGGGTGTAGCTAATATGCGAGTGTGTTTCATGAATGGATCAATGATTGAGCATAATGGGCTAGGGATAACTTGCTTTAGTGTTGATATTTTGAAAGACATGGTTGCTTGTTGATATGCTTGAGTATTAAAGTCCTCATGTCAAAACTAGACTATTGCTTTGAATCATATAAAAGTCCAAATGTCCATGATACAAAGAAAAGAATATGTGATGAACGTGTTAGGCAGCATTTCACATCAAAAATTCTGTTTTTATCATTTACCTACTCGAGGACGAGCAGGAATTAAGCTTGGGGATGCTGATACATCTCCAACGTATCTATAATTTTTGATTGTTCCATGCTGTTATATTATCATTCTTGGATGTTTTACAATCATTTTATAGCAACTTTATATCATTTTTTGGGACTAACCTATTGACATAGTGCCCAGTGCCAGTTGCTGTTTTTTGCTTGTTTTTTACTTCACAGGAAATCAATAACAAACGGAGTCCAAACACAGTGAAACTTTTTGGTGAGTTTTTCTGGACCAGAAGACACCTGTTGGGCCAAGAAAATACCTGAGGGGAGCTCCGAGGGGAGCACAACCCATCAGGGCGCGCCTAGGGGCCCAGGCATGCCCAGGTGGGTTGCGCCCACCTCGGTGGCCTCCCGCACCGCCTCTTTGCTCTATCAATACCACAATATTCCAGAAACCCTAGGGGAGTCGACAAAAAGCAATTCCAACCGCCGCAAGTTCTAGAAACCACAGATCCAATCTAGACACCATCACGGAGGGGTTCATCATCCTCATTGGTGCCTCTTCGATGATGCGTGAGTAGTTCATTGTAGACCTACGGGTCCGTAGTTAGTAGCTAGATGGCTTCCTCTCTCTCTTTTGATTCTCAATACAATGGTCTCTTGGAGATCTATTTGATGTTACTCTCTTTTTTGCGGTGTGTTTGTTGGGATCCGATGAACTTTGAGTTTATGATCAGATCTATGTTTTTATCCATGAAAGTTATTTGAGTCTTTTTGATCTCTTATATGCATGTTTACTTATAGCCTCGTATTTCTTCTTTGAATCTTTGGTTTAGTTAGGCCAACTAGATCGATTTTTCTTGCTATGGGAAGAGGTGCTTTGTGATGGGTTCGATCTTACGGTGCTTGATCCCAGTGACAGAAGGGGAACCGACATGTATGTATCGTTGCCATTAAGGGTAACAAGATGGGGTCTATTTCTACATAAATAGATCTTGTCTAGATCATGTCATCGTTCTTATTGCATTACTCCGTTTCTCCATGAACTTAATACACTAGATGCATGCTGGATAGCGGTCGATGTGTGGAGTAATAGTAGTAGATGCAGGCAGGAGTCGGTCTACTAATCTTGGACGTGATGCCTATATGATGATCATTGCCTGGATATCGTCATGATTATTTGAAGTTCTATCAACTGCCCAACAGTAATTTGTTTACCCACCGTATGCTATTTTTCTCGAGAGAAGCCACTAGTGAAACCTACGGCCCCCGGGTCTCTTCTTTAATATATTTGCCTTCGCGATCTATTTTCATTTGCTTTTATTTTCAGATCCATTAATCCAAAAACCCAAAAATACCTCGTTGAATTTTATTTGCTTTTATTTGCATCTATCAATCTACTGCAATTTTATCCTGTCAACTCGACAATTTCTGGCACCGTTACCCGAAGGGGATTGACAACCACTTTAACACGTCGGGTTGCAAGTATTTGTTCTTTGTGTGCAGGAGCTGTTTACGTGGTGTTGCGAGGTTCTCCTACTGGTTCGATAACCTTGGTCTCATCACTAAGGGAAATACCTACCATTGCTGTGCTGCATCATCCCTTCCTCTTTGGGGAAATACCGACGTAGTTCAAGCCAACATCAATGCCTCTGGTGGTTTGGGAACATATGTGAATATATAGGCGAAAGAATTAGGTCAGGGGAGTCACGGGGGGCCCACAAGCCATGGGGGCGCTCCCTACCCCCTGGGCGCGCCCTCCACCCTTGTGGCCGCCTCGTGGCTCCTCCAACTTCATCTCCAAGTCTCCTGGGTGTCTTCTGGTCCAAGAAAAATCATCGCGAAGGTTTTATTCCGTTTGGACTCCGTTTGGTATTCCTTTCACACGAAGCTAAAAAACAAGGAAAAAAACAGAAACTGGCACTGGGCTCTAAGTTAATAGGTTAGTCCCAAAAATAATATAAAATAGCATATTAATGCATATAAAACATCCAAAACAGATAATATAATAGCATGGAACAATCAAAAATTATAGATACGTTGGAGACGTATTAGATTACCGTACCACTCTGGTGCGGAATGTGTTCTGGTTGACCTTTGAAGTTCAGTAGTAACTGTTGGAAATATGCCCTAGAGGCAATAATAAAGTGGTTATTATTATATTTCCTTGTTCATGATAATTGTCTATTGTTCATGCTATAATTGTGTTATCCGGAAATCGTAATACATGTGTGAATAGATAGACCACAACATGTCCCTAGTGAGCCTCTAGTTGACTAGCTCGTTGATCAATAGATGGTTACGGTTTCCTGACCATGGACATTGGATGTCGTTGATAACGGGATCACATCATTAGGAGAATGATGTGATGGACAAGACCCGATCCTAAGCATAGCACTAGATCGTGTAGTTCGTCTGCTAAAGCTTTTCTAATGTCAAGTATCATTTCCTTAGACCATGAGATTGTGCAACTCCCGGATACCGTAGGAATGCTTTGGGTGTATCAAACGTCACAACGTAACTGGGTGACCATAAAGGTGCACTACAGGTATCTCCGAAAGTGTCTGTTGGGTTGGCACGAATCGAGACTGGGATTTGTCACTCCGTATGACGGAGAGGTATCTCTGGGCCCACTCGGTAATGCATCATCATAATGAGCTCAATGTGACTAAAGAGTTAGCCACAGGATCATGCGTTACGGAATGAGTAAAGAGACTTGCCGGTAATGAGATTGAACAAGGTATAGGGATATCGACGATCGAATCTCGGGCAAGTATCATACCGGTAGACAAAGGGAATTGTATACGGGATTGATTGAATCCTCGACATCGTGGTTCATCCGATGAGATCATCGTGGAACATGTGGGAGCCAACATGGGTATCCAGATCCCGCTGTTGGTTATTGGCCGGAGAGATGTCTCGGTCATGTCTGCATGGTTCCCGAACCCGTAGGGTCTACACACTTAAGGTTCGGTGATGCTAGGGTTGTTATGGAAAATAGTATGTGGTTACCGAATGTTGTTCGGAGTCCCGGATGAGATCCCGGACGTCACGAGGAGTTCCGGAATGGTCCGGAGGTGAAGAATTATATATGGGAAGTTCAGTTTCAGTCACCGGAATGGTTTCGGGGGTTATCGGTATTGTACCGGGACCACCGGAAGGTGTCCGGGGGTCCAGCGGGTGGGGCCACCTGCCCCGGTGGGCCAAGTGGGCTGAGCAAGGGAGGGAACCAGCCCTTGGTGGGCTGGTGCGCCCCCACAAGGGGCCCAAGGCGCCTAGGGTTGAAAACCCTAGGGGGTGGGGGCGCCTCCCACCAAACTTGGGGGGCAAGTTCCCCCCTTTGGCCGCCGCCCCCCCTTAGATGGGATCTAAGGGGGCCGGCCCCCTCTCCTCTTCACCCTATAAATAGAGGGGGGTGGGAGGGCAGCAGCACCTGATCCCTGGTGCAGCCCTCCCCCCTCTCCAACACCTCCTCCTCCTCCGTTTGAGCTTGGCAAAGCCCTGCCGGAGAACTGCAAGTTCCACCACCACGCCGTCGTGCTGCTGGATCTGTCTTCCCCAACGTCTCCCTCCTCCTTGCTGGATCAAGGCACGGGAGACGTCACCGGGCTGCACGTGTGTTGAACGCGGAGGCACCGTTGTTCGGTGCTTAGATCGGAATCGACCGCGATCTGAATCGCTGCGTGTACGACTCCTCCAACCGCGTTCTTGCAACGCTTCCGCATCGCGATCTTCAAGGGTATGAAGATGCACTCCTCTCTCTCTCGTTGCTAGTCTCTCCATAGATTGATCTTGGTGATGTGTAAGAATTTTTTTTGATTTACTACTACGTTCCCCAACAGTGGCATCATGAGCCAGGTCTATGCGTAGTTTCTTGCACAAGTAGAACACAAGTTGTTGTGGGCATCGATTTTGTCAATTTTCTTGCCGTTACTAGTCTTATCTTGATTCGGCGGCATCGTGGGATGAAGCGGCCCGGACCGACCTTACACGTACGCTTACGTGGGACAGGTTCCACCGACTGACATGCACTAGTTGCATAAGGTGGCTAGCGGGTGTCTGTCTCTCCCACTTTAGTCGGATCGGATTCGATGAAAAGGGTCCTTATGAAGGGTAAATAGAAATTGGCATATCACGTTGTGGTTGTGGCGTAGGTAAGAAACGTTCTTGCTAGAAACCTATAGCAGCCACGTAAAAAATTTTGCAACAACAATTAGAGGACGTCTAACTTGTTCTTGCAGCATATGCCGTGTGATGTGATATGGCCAAAAGGATGTGATGAATGATATATGTGATGTATGAGATTGATCATGTTCTTGTAATAGGAATCACGACTTGCATGTAGATGAGTATGACAACCGGCAGGAGCCATAGTAGTTGTCTTAATTTATTGTATGACCTGCGTGTCAATGAAAAATGCCATGTAATTACTTTACTTTATTGCTAACCATTAGCCATAGTAGTAGAAGTAATAGTTGGCGAGGCAACTTCATGAAGACACGATGATGGAGATCATGATGATGGAGATCATGGTGTCATGCCGGTGACGATGATGATCATGGTGCCCCGAAGATGGAGATCAAAAGGAGCAAAATGATATTGGCCATATCATGTCACTTTATGATTTGCATGTGATGTTTATCATGTTTACATCTTATTTGCTTAGAACGACGGTAGCATAAATAAGATGATCCTTTGCTAAAATTTCAAGAAAGTGTCCCACCTAACTGTGCACCGTTGTGAAGGTTCGTTGTTTCGAAGCACCACGTGATGATCGGGTGTGATAGATTCTAACGTTCGAATACAACGGGTGTAAGCCAGATTTACACATGCAAAACACTTAGGTTGACTTGACGAGCCTAGCATGTACAGACATGGCCTCGGAACACAGAAGACCGAAAGGTCGAACATGAGTCGTATAGAAGATACGATCAACATAGAGATGTTCACCGTTGATGACTAGTCCGTCTCACGTGATGATCGGACACGGCCTAGTCGATTCGGATCATGTATCACTTAGATGACTAGAGGGATGTCTATCTGAGTGGGAGTTCATTGAATAATTTGATTAGATGAACTTAATTATCATGAACTTAGTCTAAAATCTTTACAATATGTCTTGTAGATCAAATGGCCCACGCTAATGATGCCCTCAACTTCAACGCGTTCCTAGAGAAAACCAAGCTGAAAGACGATGGTAGCAACTACACGGACTGGGTCCGTAACCTGAGGATCATCCTCATAGCTGCCAAGAAAGCTTATGTCCTTGAAGCACCGCTAGGTGACGCACCTATTTTCCCAGCAACTCAAGACGTTATGAACGCCTGGCAGTCGCGTAGTGATGATTACTCCCTGGTTCAGTGCGGCATGCTTTACAGCATAGAACCGGGGCTCCAAAAGCGTTTTGAGCAACACGGAGCATATGAGATGTTCCAAGAGCTGAAAATGGTTTTCCAAGCTCATGCCCGGGTTGAGAGATATGAAGTCTCCGACAAGTTCTACAGTTGTAAGATGGAGGAGAGTAGTTCTGTCAGCGAGCATATACTCAAAATGTTTGGGTTGCACAACCGCTTGTCTCAGCTGGGAGTTAATCTCCCGGATGACGCGGTCGTTGACAGAATCCTTCAGTCGCTTCCACCTAGCTACAAGAGCTTTGTGATGAACTTCAATATGCAGGGGATGGAGAAAACCATTCCTGAGATATATTCAATGCTGAAATCAGCGGAGGTGGAGATCAAAAAGGAACATCAAGTGTTGATGGTGAATAAAACCACTAAGTTCAAGAAAGGCAAGGGTAAAAAGAACTTCAAGAAGGACGGCAAGGGAGTTGCCGCGCCCGGTAAGCAAGCTACCGGGAAGAAGCCAAAGAATGGACCCAAGCCTGAGACTGAATGCTTTTATTGCAAGGGAAACGGTCACTGGAAGCGGAACTGCCCCAAGTACTTAGCGGATAAGAAGGCCGGCAATACCAAAGGTATATGTGATATACATGTTATTGATGTGTACCTTACCAGCGCTCGTAGTAGCTCCTGGGTATTTGATACCGGTGCGGTTGCTCATATTTGTAACTCAAAATAGGAGCTGCGGAATAAGCGGAGACTGGCGAAGGACGAGGTGATGATGCGCGTCGGGAATGGTTCCAAGGTCGATGTGATCGCCGTCGGCACGCTACCTCTACATCTACCTTCGGGATTAGTTTTAAACCTCAATAATTGTTATTTAGTACCAGCTTTAAGCATGAACATTGTATCAGGATCTCGTTTGATGCGAGATGGCTACTCATTTAAATCCGAGAATAATGGTTGTTCTATTTATATGAGAGATATGTTTTATGGTCATGCCCCGCTGGTCAATGGTTTATTTTTATTGAATCTCGAACGTGATGTTACACATATTCATAGTGTGAATGCCAAAAGATGTAAGGTTGATAATGATAGTCCCACATACTTGTGGCACTGCCGCCTTGGTCACATTGGTGTCAAACGGATGAAGAAACTCCATGCAGATGGACTTTTGGAGTCTCTTGATTATGAATCATTTGACACGTGCGAACCATGCCTCATGGGCAAAATGACCAAGACTCCGTTCTCCGGAACAATGGAGCGAGCAACCAACTTATTGGAAATCATACATACTGATGTGTGCGGTCCAATGAGCGTTGAGGCTCGCGGTGGTTATCGTTATGTTCTCACCCTCACTGATGACTTAAGTAGATATGGGTATGTCTACTTAATGAAACACAAGTCTGAGACCTTCGAAAAGTTCAAGGAATTTCAGAGTGAGGTTGAGAATCAACGTGACAGGAAAATAAAGTTCTTACGATCAGATCGTGGAGGGGAATATTTGAGTCACGAGTTTGGCACACACTTAAGGAAATGTGGAATTGTTTCACAACTCACGCCGCCTGGAACACCTCAGCGTAATGGTGTGTCCGAACGTCGTAATCGCACTCTATTGGATATGGTGCGATCTATGATGTCTCTTACCGATCTACCGCTATCATTTTGGGGTTATGCTTTAGAGACTACCACATTCACTTTAAATAGGGCTCCATCGAAATCCGTTGAGACGACACTGTATGAATTATGGTTTGGGAAGAAACCTAAGCTGTCGTTTCTGAAAGTTTGGGGATGCGATGCTTATGTCAAGAAACTTCAACCTGAAAAGCTCGAACCCAAATCGGAAAAATGCGTCTTCATAGGATACCCTAAGGAAACTATTGGGTATACCTTCTACCTTAGATCCGAAGGCAAGATCTTTGTTGCCAAGAATGGATCCATTCTCGAGAAAGAGTTTCTCTCGAAAGAAGTAAGTGGGAGGAAAGTAGAACTTGATGAGGTACCCCCTCTTGAACCGGAGAGTAGCGCAGCTCAGGAAGATGTTTCTGTGGTGCCTGCACCGACTAGAGAGGAAGTTAATGATGATGATCATGAAACTTTGGATCAAGTTGCTACTGAACTTCGTAGGTCCACGAGGACATGTTCCGCACCAGAGTGGTACGGCAACCCTGTCCTGGAAGTCATGTTGTTAGACAACGGTGAACCTTCGAACTATGAAGAAGCAATGGCGGGCCCGGATTCCAACAAATGGCTTGAAGCCATGAAATCCGAGATAGGATCCATGTATGAAAACGAAGTATGGACTTTGACAGACTTGCCCGATGATCGGCAAGCCATAGAGAACAAATGGATCTTTAAGAAGAAGACAGACGCGGATGGTAATGTGACCATCTATAAGGCTCGACTTGTCGCTAAGGGTTATCGACAAGTTCAAGGGGTTGACTATGATGAGACCTTTTCACCCGTAGCGAAGCTGAAGTCTGTGCGAATCATGTTAGCAATTGCCGCATTCTATGATTATGCAATATGGCAAATGGACGTCAAAACGGCATTCCTTAATGGTTTCCTTAAGGAAGAGTTGTATATGATGCAGCCGGAAGGTTTTGTCGATCCTAATAATGCTGACAAGGTATGCAAGCTCCAGCGCTCAATCTATGGGCTGGTGCAAGCATCTCGGAATTGGAACATTCGCTTTGATGAGATGATCAAAGCGTTTGGGTTTACACAGACTTATGGAGAAGCCTGTGTTTACAAGAAAGTGAGTGGGAGCTCTGTAGCATTTCTCATATTATATGTGGATGACCTACTATTAATGGGAAATGATATAGAATTCTTGGAAAGCATAAAGGCCTACTTGAATAAGTGTTTTTCAATGAAGGACCTTGGAGAAGCTGCTTACATATTAGGCATCAAGATCTATAGAGATAGATCGAGACGCCTCATTGGTCTTTCACAAAGCACATACCTTGACAAGATATTGAAGAAGTTCAATATGGATCAGTCCAAGAAGGGGTTCTTGCCTGTATTACAAGGTGTGAGATTGAGCACGGCTCAATGCCCGACCTCGGCAGAAGATAGAGAAAAGATGAGTGTCATCCCCTATGCCTCAGCCATAGGGTCTATTATGTATGCCATGCTGTGTACCAGACCTGATGTGAACCTCGCCGTAAGTTTGGTAGGAAGGTACCAAAGTAATCCCGGCATGGAACACTGGACAGCGGTCAAGAACATCCTGAAGTACCTGAAAAGGACTAAGGATATGTTTCTCGTTTATGGAGGTGACGAAGAGCTCGTCGTAAAGGGTTACGTCGATGCTAGCTTCGACACAGATCTGGATGACTCTAAGTCACAAACCAGATACGTGTATATTTTGAATGGTGGGGCAGTCAGCTGGTGCAGTTGCAAGCAAAGCGTCGTGGCGGGATCTACATGTGAAGCGGAGTACATAGCAGCCTCGGAGGCAGCACAGGAAGCAGTCTGGATGAAGGAGTTCATCACCGACCTAGGAGTTATTCCCAATGCGTCGGGCCCAATGACTCTCCTCTGTGACAACACTAGAGCTATTGCACTTGCCAAGGAGCCCAGGTTTCACAAGAAGACCAGGCATATCAAGCGTCGCTTCAACTCCATTCGTGAACATGTTCAAGATGGAGACATAGATATTTGTAAAGTGCATACGGATCTGAATGTCGCAGATCCGTTGACTAAACCTCTTCCACGAGCAAAACATGATCAACACCAGAACTCAATGGGTGTTCGATTCATCACAATGTAACTAGATTATTGACTCTAGTGCAAGTGGGAGACTGTTGGAAATATGCCCTAGAGGCAATAATAAAGTGGTTATTATTATATTTCCTTGTTCATGATAATTGTCTATTGTTCATGCTATAATTGTGTTATCCGGAAATCGTAATACATGTGTGAATACATAGACCACAACATGTCCCTAGTGAGCCTCTAGTTGACTAGCTCATTGATCAATAGATGGTTACGTTTTCCTGACCATGGACATTGGATGTCGTTGATAACGGGATCACATCATTAGGAGAATGATGTGATGGACAAGACCCGATCCTAAGCATAGCACTAGATCGTGTAGTTCGTCTGCTAAAGCTTTTCTAATGTCAAGTATCATTTCCTTAGACCATGAGATTGTGCAACTCCCGGATACCGTAGGAATGCTTTGGGTGTATCAAACGTCACAACGTAACTGGGTGACCATAAAGGTGCACTACAGGTATCTCCAAAAGTGTCTGTTGGGTTGGCACGAATCGAGACTGGGATTTGTCACTCCGTATGACGGAGAGGTATCTCTGGGCCCACTCGGTAATGCATCATCATAATGAGCTCAATGTGACTAAAGAGTTAGCCACGGGATCATGCATTACGAAACGAGTAAAGAGACTTGCCGGTAACGAGATTGAACAAGGTATAGGGATACCGACGATCGAATCTCGGGCAAGTATCATACCGGTAGACAAAGGGAATTGTATACGGGATTGATTGAATCCTCGACATCGTGGTTCATCCGATGAGATCATCGTGGAACATGTGGGAGCCAACATGGGTATCCAGATCCCGCTATTGGTTATTGGCCGAAGAGATGTCTCGGTCATGTCTGCATGGTTCCCGAACCCGTAGGGTCTACACACTTAAGGTTCGGTGACGCTAGGGTTGTTATGGAAAATAGTATGTGGTTACCGAATGTTATTCGGAGTCCCGGATGAGATCCTGGACGTCACGAGGAGTTCCGGAATGGTCCGGAGGTGAAGAATTATATATGGGAAGTTCAGTTTCAGTCACCGGAATGGTTTGGGGGGTTATCGGTATTGTACCGGGACCACCGGAAGGTGTCCGGGGGTCCACTGGGTGGGGCCACCTGCCCCGGTGGGCCAAGTGGGCTGAGCAAGGGAGGGAACCAGCCCCTGGTGGGCTGGTGCGCCCCCCCAAGGGGCCCAAGGCGGCTAGGGTTGAAAACCTTAGGGGGTGGGGGCGCCTCCCACCAAACTTGGGGGGCAAGTTCCCCCCTTTGGCCGCCGCCCCCCCCCTTAGATGGGATCTAAGGGGGCCGGCCCCCTCTCCCCTTCACCCTATAAATAGAGGGGGGTGGGAGGGCAGCAGCACCTGATCCCTGGCGCAGCCCTCCCCCCTCTCCAACACCTCCTCCTCCTCCGTTTGAGCTTGGCGAAGCCCTGCCGGAGAACTGCAAGTTCCACCACCACGCCGTCGTGCTGCTGGAGCTGTCTTCCCCAACCTCTCCCTCCTCCTTGCTGGATCAAGGCGTGGGAGACGTCACCGGGCTGCACGTGTGTTGAACGCGGAGGCACCGTTGTTCGGTGCTTAGATCGGAATCGACCGCGATCTGAATCGCTGCGTGTACGACTCCTCCAACCGCGTCCTTGCAACGCTTCTGCATCGCGATCTTCAAGGGTATGAAGATGCACTCCTCTCTCTCTCTCTCTCGTTGCTAGTCTCTCCATAGATTGATCTTGGTGATGTGTAGGAATTTTTTTTGATTTACTACTACGTTCCCCAACAGTAACTTGATCTGAAGTTTAATGATCATCATCATTAGTTTCCTCTCTAGTTGGTGTAGGCATCACGGAAACATTTTTCCCTGGTGAGCTACTTTCCAATTTGAGAGAAGGTACAATTACCTCATCAAGTTCTACTTTCCTCCCACTCGCTTCTTTCGAGAGAAACTCCTTCTCTAGAAAGGACCCATTCTTGGCAACAAAGATCTTGCCTTCGGATCTGTGGTAGAATGTGTATCCAATAGTTTCCTTAGGGTATCCTATGAAGATGCACTTCTCTGATTTGGGTTCGAGCTTATCAGGCTGAAGCCATTTGACATAAGTGTCGCATCCCCAAACTTTAAGAAATGACAGCTTATGTTTCTTTCCAAACCATAGTTCATACGGTGTCGTCTCAGCGGATTTAGACGGTGCCCTATTTAACGTGAATATGGATGTCTCTAATGCATAACCCCAAAATTATAAAGGCGAATCGGTAAGAGACATCATAGAACGCACCATATCTAATAAAGTACGGTTACGACGTTCGGACAAACCATTACGTTGTGGTGTTCTAGATGGCGTGAGTTGTGAAACAATTCCACATTGTTTTTAAATGAAGGCCAAACTCGTAACTCAAATTTTCGCCTCCGCGATCAAATCGTAGAAACTTTATTTTCTTGTTACGATGATTCTCCACTTCACTCGGAAATTCCTTGAACTTTTCAAATGTTTCAGACTTGTGTTTCATCAAGTAGATATATCCATACCTACTCAAATCATTTGTGAAGGTCAGAAAATAACGATACCCGCCACGTGCTTCAACACTCATCGGACTGCATACATCGGTATGTATTATTTCCAATAAGTCATTAGCTCACTCCATTGTTCCAGAGAACGGAGTTTTAGTCATCTTACCCATGAGGCATGGTTCGCAAGTATCAAATGATTCCAAAAGTCCATCCGCATGGAGTTCCGTCATGCGCTTTACACCAATATGACCCAAACGGCAGTGCCACAAGTATGTTGCACTATCATTATCAACTTTGCATCTTTTGGCATCAATATTTTGAATATGTGTATTACTACGATTGAGATTCAGCAAGAATAGACCATTCATCAAAGGTGCATGACCATAAAAGATATTACTCATATAAATAGAACAAACATTATTCTCTGACTTAAATGAATAACCCTCTCGCAATAAACAAGATCCAGATATAATGTTGATGCTCAACGCTGGCACCAAATAACAACTATTGAGGTCTAAAACTAATCCCGAAGGTAGATCTAGAGGTAGCGTGCCGACGGCGATCACATCAACCTTGGAACCATTCCCGACGCGCATCGTCACCTCATCCTTAGCCAATCTTCGTTTATTCCATAGCTCCTATTTCGAGTTACAAATATGAGCAACCGAACCAGTATCAAATACCCAGGCACTGCTACGAGCATTAGTAAGGAACACATCAATAACATGTATATCAAATATACCTTTGTTCACTTTGCCATCCTTCTTATCCGCCAAGTATTTGGGGCAGTTCCGCTTCCAGTGACCATTCCCTTTGCAGTAGAAGCACTCAGTTTCTGGCTTGGGTCCAGCTTTGGGCTTCTTCACGGGAGCGGCAACTTGCTTTCCATTCTTCTTGAAGTTCCCTTTCTTTCCCTTGCCCTTTTTCTTGAAACTAGTGGTTGATACGTCCATTTTGCATCATGTTTTCCTACTATTATTTACAATTTTTTTATGCATAATAATGCTTTTTGGGGTATTTCTAATGCCTTTTCTCTCATATTATGCAAGGTTTACACAAAGAGGGAGAATGCCGGCAGCTGGAATTCTGGACTTGGAAAAACTACGTCAGAGTTACCTATTCTGCACATCTCCAAATGAGCTGAAAATTTATGGAGAATTGTTTTGGAATAGATGAAGAATATTAGAGCAAATAACTACCAAAGGGGGCCCACCAGGTGGGCACAACCCACCTGGGTGCGCCAGGGAGCCCAGGCCCGCCCTGGTGGGTTGTGCCCTCCTCGGCCCACCTCCGGTGCCCCTCTTCTGGTATATAAGTCATTTTGACCTAGAAAAAATAAGGAGAGGACATTTGGGATGAAGCACCGCCGTCTCGAGGCGGAACTTGGGTAGGAGCACTTTTGCCCTCCGGTGGAGCGATTCCGCCGGGGGAATTTCCCTCCCGCAGGGGGAAATCATCGTCATCATCATCACCAACAACTCTCCCATCTTTGGGAGGGCCATCTCCATCAACATCTTCAACAGCACCATCTCCTCTCAAACCCTAGTTCATCTCTTGTGTTCAATCTTTGTACAGAAACTCTAAATTGGTACTTGTGGGTGACTAGTAGTGTTGATTACATCTTGTAGTTGATTACTATATGGTTTATTTGGTGGAAGATTATATGTTTAGATCCATTATGCTATTTAATACCCCTCTGATCTTGAGCATGATTATCATTTGTGAGTAGTTACTTTTGTTCTTGAGGTCACGGGAGAAGTCATGTTGCAAGTAATCATGTGAACTTGATATGTGTTCGATATTTTGATGATATGTATGTTGTGATTCCCTTAGTGGTGTCTTGTGAACGTCGACTACATGGCACTTCACCATATTTGGGCCTAAGGGAATGCATTGTGGATTAGTTATTAGATGATGGGTTGCTAGAGTGATAGAAGCTTAAACCCTAGTTTATGCGCTACTTCGTGAGGGACTGATTTGGATCCAAAAGTTTAATGCTATGGTTAGATTTTATCTTAATACTTTTCTCATGGTTGCGGATGCTTGCGAGGGGGTTAATCATAAGTAGGAGGTTTGTTCAAGTAAGAACAACACCTAAGCACCGGTCCACCCACATATCAAATTATCAAAGTAGCGAACACGTATCAAACCAACATGATGAAAGTGATATGATAAAATTCCCGTGTACCCTCAAGAACGCTTTGCTTATCATAAGAGATCATTTTGGCATGTCCTTTGCCACAAAAGGATTGGGCTACCTTGCTGCATATTATTTACAGTTACCATTACTTGCTCGTTACAAATTATCTTGCTATCAAACTACTTGTTACCGACTATTTCAGTGCTTGCTGAAAATACCTTGCTGAGAACCACTTGTCATTTCCTTCTGCTCCCCGTTGGGTTCGACGCTTACTTATCGAAAGGACTACGATTGATCCCCATACTTGTAGGTCATCGAGGCTCTTTTTTGGCACCGTTGCCGGGGAGTGAAGTGCTCTTGGTAAGTGGAAATTGGTAAGTGAAAATTATTACTACGTGCTGAAATTTATTGTCACTTGTTACTGTGGAGAATCATCCTTTGAGGTGTTTGTTCGGGGTATCTTCACCTCAACTGGAACCACAATTAGCTACCCCTCAACCTACTGAACCTACTAAAAATATTGGTTATGAAATTCCTTCGGGTATGATAGAACAACTGCTAGCTAATCCTTATGCAGGAGATGGAACTGAACATCCTGATATGCACTTGATATATGTGGATGAAATTTGTGGATTATTTAAGCTTGCAGGTTTGCCCGGAGATGAAGCTAAGAAGAAGGTTTTCCTTTTATCTTTGAAGGGAAAAGCATTGGCATGGTATAGGCTATGCGATGATATTGGATCTTGGAACTAGAATCGATTGAAATCGGAGTTTCACCAAAAAAAATATCCTATGCATCTAGTTCATCGTGATCGGAATTATATATATAATTTTTGTCCTCGTGAAGTAGAAAGTATCGCTCTAGCTTGGGGGAGGCTTAAGTCAATGTTATATTCATGCTCCAATCATGAGCTTTCAAGAGAAATTATTATTCAGAATTTTTATGCTCGGCTTTCTCATGATGATCGATCCATGCTCGATACCTCTCGTACTGGTTCTTTTATGAAGAAGACTATTGAATTCAGGTGGGATCTTTATAAAAGAATTAAATGCATCTCTGAAGATTGAGAACTCGACGAAGGTAAAGAGTCAGGTATTAAGCTTGAATTTGATTGTGTTAAATCTTTTATGAATACTGATGCTTTTCACAAGTTTAGCACTAAATATGGACTTGACTCTGAGATAGTAGCCTCCTTTTGTGAATCATTTGCTACTCATGTTGATCTCCCTAAGGAGAAGTGGTTTAAATATCATCCCCCTATCAAAGAAGAAATTAAAGAACCCGACATAGCTAAAGATGAAACTATTATTTATAATGTTGATCCGGTTATGCCTACTGCTTATATTGAAAAACCACCTTTCCCTGTTAGGATAAAGGAACATGCTAAGGTTTCAAGTGTGGTTCGCAAAAGTAATATTAGAGCACCTAAACCTGCTGAACAAATTAAAGTAGAACCTAGTGTTGCTATGGTTAAAGATCTCTTGGCAAAAAATATTGATGGGCATGTTATTTACTTCTGTGATGAAGCTGCTAGAATTGCCAAACCCGATGAAAAAGATAAACATAGACCTGTTGTTGGCATGCCTGTTGTCTTGGTTAAAATAGGAGATCATTGTTATCATGGTTTATGTGATTTAGGTGCTAGCGTGAGTGCCATTCCTTTTACCCTATACCAAGAAATTATGAATGACATATCACCCGCTGAAATAGAAGACATAGATGTTAATATTAAACTTGCTAATAGAGAGACCATCACACCACTTGGGATTGTTAGAGATGTTGAAGTCTTGTGCGGGAAAATAAAATATCCTACTGATTTTCTAGTACTTGGTTCCCCACAAGATGACTTCTGTCCCATTATCTTTGGTAGACCTTTCTTGAACACTGTTAATGCTACTATAGATTGTCATAAACAAACTGTCAGTGTTAGCTTTGGTGATGAGTCTCATGAGTTTAATTTTTCCAAGTTTAATAGACAACCTCATAAGAAAGAATTACCTAAGGACGAAATAATTGGTCTTACTTCTATTGCCGTGCCTCCCACTGATCCACTAGAACAATATTTGCTAGACCATGAAAATGATATGCATATGCATGAAAGAAATGAGATAGATAAAATTTTCTTTGAACAACGACCTCTGCTCAAACATAATTTTCCTATTGAAACTCTAGGAGGTCCTCCTCCACCTAAAGGTGATCCTGTGTTTGAATTAAAACAATTGCCTGACACTTTGAAATATGCTTATCTCGATGAGAAAAAGATATATCCTGTTATTATTAGTGCTAACCTTTCAGAACATGAAGAAGAAAGATTATTGAAAATTCTGAAGAAGCACCGTCCCGCTATTGGATATACTCTTGATGATCTTAAGGGCATTAGTCCCACTCTCTGTCAGCACAAGATCAATATGGAACCTGATGCTAAACCCGTTGTTGATCATCAACGACGTTTGAATCCTAAGATGAAAGAAGTGGTAAGAACTGAAATATTAAAGCTTCTGGAAGCAGGTATAATCTATCCCATAGCTGATAGTAGATGGGTGAGTCCCGTTCATTGTGTCCCTGAGAAGGGAGGTATTACCGTTGTTGCCAATGATAAAAATGAACTCATTCCACGAAGAATTGTTACTGGCTATAGAATGGTTATTGATTTTAGAAAATTAAATAAAGCAACTAGAAAAGATCACTACCCCTTGCCTTTTATTGATCAAATGCTAGAAAGATTATCAAAGCACACACACTTTTGCTTCCTGGATGGATATTCTGGTTTTTTCTCAAATACCTGTTTCACAACCTGATCAAGAGAAAACCACCTTTACTTGCCCTTTCGGAACTTATGCTTATAGACGTATGCCTTTTGGTTTATGCAACACACCTGCTACCTTTCAAAGATGTATGACTACTATATTCTCTGATTTTTGTGAAAAGATTGTTGAGGTTTTCATGGATGATTTTTCTGTTTATGGAACTTCTTTTGATGATTGCTTGAGCAACCTTGATCGAGTTTTGCGGAGATGTGAGCAAACTAATCTTGTCTTGAATTGGGAGAAGTGCCACTTTATGGTTAATGAAGGTATTGTTTTGGGGCATAAAATTTCTGAACGAGGTATTGAGGTGGATAAAGCTAAAGTTGATGCAATTGAGAAAATGCCATGTCCTAGAGATATTAAAGGTATTCGTAGTTTTCTCGGTCATGCTGGTTTCTATAGGAGGTTTATTAAAGACTTCTCTAAAATTTCTAGGCCTCTTACAAATCTTTTACAAAAGGATGTTCCATTTGTTTTTGATGATGATTGTGTAGAAGCCTTTGAAACACTTAAGAAAGTCTTAACTTCTGCACCTATTGTTCAACTGCCTGATTGGAACTTGCCTTTTGAAATTATGTGTGATGCTAGTGATTATGCTATTGGTACTGTTCTAGGACAAAGAGTTGATAAGAAATTTAATGTTATCCATTATGCTAGCAAAACGCTAGACAGTGCCCAAAGAAATTTTGCTACTACTGAAAAAGAATTTTTAGCAGTTGTGTTTGCTTGTGACAAATTGAGATCTTTCATTGTTGATTCTGAAGTTATTGTTCACACCGATCATGCTGCTATGAAATATCTTATGGAAAAGAAAGATGCTAAACCTAGACTTATTAGGTGGGTTCTCTTGCTACAAGAATTTGATTTACATATCACTGATAGAAAAGGAGCTGAGAACCCCGTAGCTGATAACTTATCTAGGTTAGAGAAATATCCTTGATGACCCACTACCTATTGATGATAGCTTTCCTGATGAGCAATTAGCTGCAATAAATGTTTTTCATAACACTCCTTGGTATGCTAACTATGCTAATTATATTGTTGCTAAATGCATACAACCTAGTTTCACATACCAACAAAAGAAAACGTTCTTCTATGATTTAAGACATTACTTTTGGGATGACCCACATCTTTATAAAGAAGGAGTAGATGGTATTATTAGACGTTGTATACCTGAGCATGAGCAGGAACAAATCCTATGGAAATGTCACTCCGAAGCTTATGGAGGGCATCATGCGGGAGATAGAACTGCTCACAAGGTATTGCAATTTGGTTTTTATTCGCCTACTCTCTTCAAGGATGCCTGTAAGTTTGTTTTATCTTGTGATGAATGTCAATGAATTGGTAATATTGGTAAGCGTCAAGAAATGCCTATGAATTATTCACTTGCTGTTGAACCATTTGATGTTTGGTGTTTTGATAATATGGGACCTTTTCCTTCCTCTAATGGGTATACACATATTTTGGTTGCTGTTGATTACATTACTAAGTGGGTAGAAGCTATTCCAACTAGTAGTGCTGATCATAACACTTCCATTAAAATGCTTAAAGAAGTTATTTTCCTGAGGTTTGGAGTCCCTAGATATTTAATGACTGATGGTGGTTCACACTTTATTCATGGTGCTTTCCATAAAATGCTTGCTAAATATGATGTTAACCATAGAATTGCATCACCCTATCATCCTCAATCTAGTGGTCAAGTTGAACTTAGCAATAGAGAAATAAAATTAATATTACAGAAAACTGTTAATAGGTCCCGAAAGAATTGGTCTAAGAAATTGGATGATGCACTTTGGGCCTACCGAACAGCATATAAAAATCCTATGGGTATGTCTCCCTATAAAATGGTTGATGGAAAAGCTTGTCATTTGCCTCTAGAGTTAGAACACAAAGCATATTGGGCAATCAAAGAACTCAACTATGATTTCAAACTTGCCAGTGAAAAGAGGTTATTTGATATTAGCTCACTTGATGAATGGAGAACCCAAACCTATGAAAATGCCAAATTATTTAAAGAAAAAGTTAAAAGATGGCAGGACAAGAGAATCCAAAATCGGGAATTCAAAGTTGGAGAATATGTTCTTTTGTACAATTCTCGCTTCAGATTCTTTACAGGAAAACTTCTCTCTAAATGGGAAGGACCATATATCATCGAGGAGGTTTATCGCTCTGGAGCTATCAAAATAAATAATGCCAAAGGTACTAACCCGAAGGTGGTTAATGGGCAAAGAATTAAACACTATAGCTCAGGTACGCCTATTAATGTTGAAAGCAATATTATTCAAACTATGACACCTGAGGAACACATAAAAGAGACCTTCCGGAGCACTCCAGAATAATTAAAACAAGAGGAGGTACGTGATACGGTAAGTAAACGGATTCCGAAAAATCCGCAAAAATATTTTCTGTCAGTTTTGGAATATTTTAAAAATTAGGGAAATAAGAAACAACCAGGAAGGCACCCGAGGAGGGCACAAAACACCAGGGCGCGCCAGGGCCCCCTGGCGCGCCCATGTGGGTTGTGCCCACATCAGGAACCTTCCCGACTCTATTTTCCTCCTGTTTGCTTGTTTACCAAGATAAAAAATCTTTATATACCCCCCGAATGTATTGACCACCGTATCGCGGAGAAATCTTCTGTTCTTCTTTCTTGCTGTTTTCTGACAGATCTAGATCACCATGGCCGCTTTGGGCTCCTCCAAGGACAAGTTCTTCGAGAACGTCATCAACCCGTATTTGCGGGAGGTGATGCAGCACCCTCAAGCCATTGAGATGCATGAGGGGGTGCTCCACATCCGGGACGTCCAGGGCCCCAAGGGAACGGGGACCGTGGATGCCAGACTTGAAGCTATGGAGCAAGAGATCTTCAAGTGCAAGGGGATGGTGGAGCGTGGACTCAACGCCAATCACCTCATGATCGCGGATTACACCCGTGATCTCAAGGTGGATGGCAAATCCCTGACGGACATCATCTTCACCTTCAACGAGCAAATCAACTTTCTGCAAAGCCAAATTTATGATCTCCAAAACCAAGTCTTTGAATACGAGGCAAGGTTTAAAGGTATGAGTTTGGCTGCTAGTTGCAGGACTCGCGAGACTCGCTCCTCCTGTTATGATGGTGAGCCATTGCCATGGAAACCGGAAGATAAGATCGCTACTACCTCATCACCACCACCACCTTCTTCATCACCAAAGGAGACTTGAGTTCATGGTATGGACACTCCCCTTGGCTTGTGCCAAGCTTGGGGGAGGTGTCCCGGTATCGTATCACCACCACTATCTTTTCTTTCATCTATTTTAGTTCGATCTTTAGTTTTCTTATGACATAGTTGAATAAAAGTTTAGTTCAATCCTTTCTTTTCGAGTGTTTGCTTAGTGATCTATCTATCGATGTAATCATGTGCGAGATATATAATAAAGAGTAGTTTGAGTTTTGTTTCTTTACTTTTATGTTTTAATAAATGAAAGGAAAATAAATGAAAAAGATCATATGATAATCTTATGGTAAGTAATGACATCACATAAGGAAAAGTATAAGTGGTAAAATTTGTTGGAGATTGACAAACATAGCATTGGTCAATGATGCAACTCATGAAAGAATTAATAAGGGAAGAGAAGATTCACATGCAAATACACTATCTTGGACATCTTTTATGATTGTGAGCCCCCAATAAATATTTTGTGTCAAAAAAGTTGACGTTGGACAAGGAAGACAACGTAATGATTTATGTTTGTTCATATTCACATTGAAATTATATTGTCATAGATCCTTTAACATGTGGTGCTTGCTCAATATCTTCTCTAGCCAAAAATTCCACACTAAGTAGAGATACTACTTGTGCATCCAAAAACCCTTAACCCAAATCTTATTTTGAGGGTCCATCATACCTACCTATGGATTGAGTAAGATCCTTCAAGTAAGTTGTCATCAGTGCAATAAGGCAATAAAAATTGCTTCTAAATGTGTTGGATCATTTAGTGTAAGAGAAAATTGAGCGTTCTACGAACTTGTGATGGCAAAGTAAAAAAAGCGACGGACTGCATAATAAAGGTTGCTATCATAAGGGGCAATATAACGTGACATTCTTTTGCATTAAGGGATTTGGCATACAAACAAATAAGCGCATGACAACCTCTGCTTCCCTCTGCGAAGGGCCTATCTTTTAATTTTATGCATTTACTTTCATGAAGAGTCAAAGTTTTCTTCTCTATTCCTTTTTATTTTCTCTTTTTGCAAGCATCATGTGGTGAGGAAAGATCTAGGCACATATATCCAGTTGGATATGAGTGGGCATGAGTTATTATTGTTGACATCACCCTTGAGCTGAATGCGTTGGGAGGCGAGACTATAAGCCCCTATCTTTCTATGTGTCCGGTTGAAACTTTTTGTTCATGGGTACGCTGTGAGTGTTAGCAATCATAGAATATTAAATGATGGTTGAGTATGTGGACTTGCCTAAAGGCTCCGATACGTGACCCTTCCTGAAAATATGATGAATTGTAGTTGCAAAGTTGACTGAGAACATAGTTTGTTGGTTTTCAATAAGGTTTATGCTTTATACTTCGATGTTGTGATGAATTGTTACTTGTTCATGAGAAGTTATATGATGAAAGTTATTTGATAAAGCTTTATGTTAAAGTTCCTTGCTGTTATAATAATATGCATGATGCTTCTATGTCCTTATTTTGTTTTTATCGACACCTCTCTTTCTAAGCATGTGGGCATGTTTTTCGTTTTCGGTTTTTCGCTTGAGGACAAGCGAGGTCTAAGCTTGGGGGAGTTGATACCTCCATTTTGCATCATGTTTTCCTACTGTTATTTATAATGTTTTTATGCATAATAATGCTTTTTGGAGTATTTCTAATGCCTTTTCTCTCATATTATGCATGGTTTACACAAAGAGGGAGAATGCCGACAGCTGGAATTCTGAACCTGGAAAAACTACATCAGAGTTACCTATTCTGCACATCTCCAAATGACCTGAAAATTTATGGAGAATTTTTTTGGAATATATGAAGAATATTGGAGCAAATAACTACCAGAGGGGGCCCACCAGGTAGGCACAACCCACCTGGGCGCGCCAGGGAGCCCTGGCGCGCCCTGGTGGGTTGTGCCCTCCTTGGCCCACCTCCGGTGCCCATCTTCTGGTATATAAGTCATTTTGACCTAGAAAAAATAAGGAGAGGACTTTCGGGACGAAGCGCCACCGTCTCGAGGCGGAACTTGGGCTGGAGCACTTTTGCCCTCCGGCGGAGCGATTCCGCCGGGGGAATTTCCCTCCCAGAGGGGGAAATCATCATCATCACCAACAACAACTCTCCCATCTTTGGGAGGGCCATCTCCATCAACATCTTCAACAGCACCATCTCCTCTCAAACCCTAGTTCATCTCTTGTGTTCAATCTTTGTACCGGAACTCTAGATTGGTACTTGTGGGTGACTAGTAGTGTTGATTATATCTTGTAGTTGATTACTATATGGTTTATTTGGTGGAAGATTACATGTTCAGATCCATTATGCTATTTAATAACCCTCTGATCTTGAGCATGATTATCATTTGTGAGTAGTTACTTTTGTTTTTGAGGTCACGAGAGAAGTCATGTTGCAAGTAATCATGTGAACTTGATATGTGTTCGATATTTTGATGATATGTATGTTGTGATTCCCTTAGTGGTGTCATGTGAACGTCGACTACATGGCACTTCACCATATTTGGGCCTAAGGGAATGCATTGTGGAGTAGTTATTAGATGATGGGTTGCTAGAGTGACAGAAGCTTAAACCCTAGTTTATGCGCTACTTCGTGAGGGACTGATTTGGATCCAAAAGTTTAATGCTATGGTTAGATTTTATCTTAATACTTTTCTCGTAGTTGCGGATGCTTGCGAGGGGGTTAATCATAAGTAGGAGGTTTGTTCAAGTAAGAACAGCACCTAAGCACCGGTCCACCCACATATCAAATTATCAAAGTAGCGAACACGAATCAAACCAACATGATGAAAGTGATATGATGAAATTCCTGTGTACCCTCAAGAATGCTTTGCTTATCATTAGAGATCATTTTGGCCTGTCCTTTGCCACAAAAGGATTGGGCTACCTTGCTGCATATTATTTATAGTTACTGTTACTTGCTCATTACAAATTATCTTGCTATCAAACTACTTGTTACCGACTATTTCAGTGCTTGCAGAAAATACCTTGCTGAGAACCACTTGCCATTTCCTTCTACTCCTCGTTGGGTTCGACACTCTTACTTATCGAAAGGACTACGATTGATCCACTATACTTGTGGGTCATCAGTGGTCTTGTTAACCATCAACACTTGATGCTCCTTCTTGATTTCTACCTCCGCGGCCTTAAGCATTGTGAAGAGCTCGGGAATCGTTTTCGTCATCCCTTGCATATTATAGTTCATCACGAAGCCTTTGTAGCTTGGTGGCAGTGACTGAAGAACTCTGTCAATAACACTCACAACTGGAAGATCAATTCCCAGCTAAGTCAAGTGGTTATGTTACCCAGACATTTTGAGTATGTGTTCACTGACAGAACTGTTCTCCTCCATCTTGCAGCTATAGAACTTGTTGGAGACTTCATATCTCTCAACCCGGGCATTAGTTTGACATATCAACTTCAGCTCTTGGAACATCTCATATACTCCGTGGCATTCAAAACGTCTTTGAAGTCCGGTTCTAGGCCGTAAAGCATGGCACGCTGAACTATCGAGTAGTCATCAGATCAAGTCTGCCAGACATTCATAACATCTGCAGTAGCTTCTGCAGTAGGTCTGTCACCTAGCGGTGCATCAAGGACATAATTCTTCTGTGCAACAATGAGGATAATCCTCAAGTTAGGGACCCAATCCGCATTATTGCTACCATCAACTTTCAACTTAGTTTTCTCTAGGAACGTATCAAAAAATGGGGAAGCTACATCGCGAGCTATTGAACTACAACATAATTTGCAAAGACATTTTGACTATGTTCATGATAAATCTTAGTTCAATTAATCAAATTACTAATGAACTCCCACTTAAATCAACATCCCTCAAGTTGTCTAAGTGATACATGATCCAAATCAAATAACCCATGTCCGATCATCACGTGAGATGGGGTAGTCATCAATGGTGAACTTCTTCATGTTGATCATATCTACTATTTGACCCATGTTCGACCTTTCGGTCTCCAGTGTTCCGAGACCATGTCTGTACATGCTAGGCTTGTCAAGTTTAACCCAAGTATTCCGCGTGTGTAAATCTGGCTTACACCCGTTGTATGTGAACGTAGAGTCTATCACACCCGATCATCACGAGGTGCTTTGAAACGATGAACTTTAGCAATGGTGCATACTCGGGGAGAACACTTTTATCTTGAAATTTAGTGAAGGGATCATCTTATAATGCTACCATCGTTCTAAGCAAAATAAGATGCATAAAGGATAAACATCACATGCAATCAAAATATGTGACATGATATGGCCATTATCATCTCGTGCTTTTGATCTCCATCTTCAAAGCATCGTCATGATCTCCATCGTCACCGGCTCAACACCTTGATCTGCATCGTTGTCGGAGTAATGGGCCACGGGTAGCCTAACCCGAGTCCCTGAGCTGTTCAAAACATTGGGCCGGCAACGCCCACGAACGTCCAAGATAAAGCGCCGCCTTTTGACGGCCGGCTGGCCGAAGCAGCCGGCTGCCCGAAGACGGCCGAGCTCCAGAAGACGGCATCAAGACAGGCTGACTCCTCCAGGGCGGCCTCCAGAGAGGCCGGCTCCTGGCGGTCGGCCCATGGCGCCCTCAGAGTTTGCACCTCCATTAAAGAGACGAGACAAGGTGAGGCTACAGTGTAGCCCATCCCCCCCGTATCCAGGGCAGGACGTGGCCACAGTGCTCCGTACGGGCAGAGATCTCCGCCTGGCGCGACACTGTTGCCACTCCGCCCTTGACGTCACCCCTGATAGGCAGAACCCTGTTTCCACGATGGTCTGTCAGTACGGCCTACAGGCGGCGGGCCCTACCAGACAGTGAGAGCCCAGAGGACGGCGGGAGTCTGACCAGTCGGACCTGAGGGAGGCCGGCCTCAAGCAGGCGGCCATCTCCTTCCTCGGGGTTCGCGCGCCATTAACCAGATGGGACACGGAGTGGCTACAGTGATCTCCCGCCAGCGGATGGGACGGTAGCCACGCTCCCCTGACCAAGCCTGTGTCACCAACATCACGACCACGTACCGGACCAGTCGGCGGGGCCCACCCGGTGGCGGGCCCCAGCAGCCGGCGGAGAAGCCGGCGGCCAGAGACACTGACGGCCTGGCCCTATGCCCGACCAGATTACCATTGTACCCCTGGGGGGGTAGGCCTATAAGCCCCCCCCCCGGGGCACCCATGCAAGGGGTTCAGAAACCAGTTAGACCTAGACTCACTCAGAGGGAGGAGGGAGCCGGCCCTGCTTTCTTCTACCTCTGGCATACAGCTCGAGGAGCACCATTGTACTCACTAGTGCCTTAGTGATCATGCGGAGACCCCGCAGAGAAGGACTATGGGTGTTATCTCCCCGGAGAGCCCCGAACCTGGGTAAAGCGCGCCGGCGATCGCATCTACGCCACATCCCGCTTCCAAGCACCGGCGACGTTCTACTAGCTCCCACCATGATAAGCCATCCCTTGGCATATGTCGCACCCAACACCCGACATTTGGCGCCCACCGTGGGGCTAGGTGCACCGTCGTCCGGAGATCTGTTCTGGACGGGAACCTTGTTCCTTCCCGGCGAGCGCAGCCAACCCGGCACGCCAGACGGTGTCTGCGCCGACGCGCTGCGCGGCGTGGAGGTCGTCTACGCGGCAAGTTGCCTCACCGATCTTGTTGGCGGGATCTGCCTTCCCGACGAGCCCGTATCTGACGCGGGCGTGGATGACCCCGAGAACCGCCTCGTCGACCTCCTCGACCAGCTCCACGTCGGCAGCGAGCTTGCTACAGACTTGGAGTCGGTTGGTTCCTTCGACCCGATGCTTGTCGATTCCGACACGACGTCGCTCGACACATTCCCCGCCAGCGTGGTGGTCTACGACGAGCCGCTCCCTCGCGCGGAAGGTGGCGGAGGCACCATCACGGAGGTGCTTGTCATCGGGCATGGCGAGCACTCTGGCGGAAGTGGCCAGGACCCACTGCAGGCGGCAATGCGGGACCTGTCCGCGCCCGTAGCACCCGGTGCGAACGGCGAAACGCTGGAAGCGTGCCATGTCGCGCTCCTCGATAGTGCCAACAAGTTGGCGGCCATGAGAGGCCTCACCGAGGCTTACCACCACGAGGTCGACCGCGCCGTCTGTGGCACGCCGGCTGCTGGCGAGCCCAGCCGCGCGGGCACGGTCCGACAGCGTGGTGCCGCCCAGGCGGCAGCAGAAGAACTGGACCACCTAGAGGGCGACGAGCGGCGCTGCATGACGGAGCGCGTCCAACAGCTCATCGATGTGGCCGCCACGCAGCAAGAAGCTGGCCGCCGCATGATGGAACCCGGCTTACCGGCCGGGAACCTTCCCCCTCGCCGAGAGCACGACGCGACTTCCCGGACGCCGACAAACGGTGCCCGTGACGGAAGAGACCCAGAGCCGGCTGCTAGCCGCAGCCGCACCCGCATCTCCATTGAGCGCGACCAAGACGGCCGCCCACGAGCAGTGGAACGGCGGGATGGTCGTCCGCCTCCCCCGCACAGGGAAACGCACGCCTCCCTGCCGCCTGTCGACCACCTGACACTCAGCGACCGCCTTGGCCACCGAGAAGGAGTCGGGGAGAACGATGCCTGCCACCGGATCGACCGCCTCAACCGGTCCCTGGCGCTAGAAGAAGAAGACGCATTGGGTCCGCCTTGCTTTGGCCCCCGCATCCGTGATGAGCCCTTCCCCAAAGGGTTCACTCTCCCAAGAGATACGCCCAAGTACAACGGCTCTGTGAAGCCGGAAGATTGGCTGGTCGACTACTCCATAGCCGTCAGCATAGCGAACGGCAACAAGCGTGTCGCCGTGAAGTATGTTCCGCTCATGCTCCAGGGCACGGCCCAGACGTGGCTGAACAGCCTCAAGCCCTACAGCGTCAACAGCTGGCTGGACTTCACCGAAGTTTTCATCCGCAACTTCACCAGCACCTACAAGCGGCCTCCCAAGCCTCGCCAGCTCTCTCTGTGCGTCCAAGGCTCGAGCGAGTCCACCCGCGAGTACTTGACGCGGTGGGCCGAGCTACGCAACTCCTGCGAGGGGGTTCATGAGGTGCAAGCCATCGAATACTTCACCGCCGGGTGTCGAGAGGGCACCCTGCTCAAGCATCGGCTCCTCTGTGACGAGCCGGCCACCCTCGACGAATTGCTAATCATAGCGGACAAGTACGCCATGGCCGACTCCTCCATGAAGGCGGAGATTCAAGTTGATGCATCCGGCAAAGTGGCTCCTCAAGCTCCTCGAGCCCCGGCTGGTGACGCCAGTCGACGGCTGCAGCAAAACGACAACAAAAGCAAGGCGCCACAACCGGCTTCTACGAGCCGGCAGGTAGCGACAGTCGAAGACCAGCAGCCGGAAGGGCAACCTCCTCCCAAGCGCCAGAAGGGCGGCAAGCCCAACTGGTTGCCCGCCTTCTCATACGAGCAGACTCTCGATGCACCTTGCAAGTTTCACAGCGGCGCGAAGCCGTCCAACCACGCCACTCGGAAGTGCCACTGGCTCACCAGGATCGCCAAGGGCGACGGACTCCTGCCTCCTCCGCCTGCCGGCCCGCCGCCTCCTCCTCCCCAGCAGCCGGCGGTTCGGCCAGTCGGAGCGATCCAAGACGAGTTCCCTGAAGAGCACGAAGCTTACGTCGTCTTCACCAGCGTGACTGACGACAGGCGCAGCCAGCGTCAGCAGCACCAGGAAGTGAACGCTCTCGCTTCTAAAGCTCCGGAATTCATGCACTAGTCGGAGAGGCCGATCAGTTGGAGCCGATCTGACCACCCTGAGGTGATGCCTGCTCCGGGCTCTTATGCCCTGGTGCTGGATGCCACCTTCGCAACGGAAAGGCGGGCTGCTCGTTTCTCCCGAGTTCTGATAGATGGCGGCAGCAGCATCAACATCCTCTACCGTGACACCATGGAGAAGTTGGACATCAAAGAGAAACAGCTCCAGCCCAGCCGGACTGTCTTCCATGGCATTGTGCCTGGCCTGTCCTGCTCGCCGATCGGCAAGATCAAGATAGATGTCCTTTTCGGGGACAAGGATCACTTCCGCCGAGAGCCAATCTGGTTCGAGGTGGTTGATCTTGAAAGCCCCTACCACGCGTTGCTTGGCCGGCCCGCCCTGGCCAAGTTCATGGCGGTCTCCCACTACTCCTACCTCAAGATGAAGATGCCGAGCACCAAGGGCATTATCACCATAGCTGGCAACTACCAGAAGTCTGTCGCCTGTGCCACTGCCAGCAGTCGGCTGGCCGAGTCCCTTGTGATTGCCGCCGAGAAGCGGCTCCTTGACCGGGTTGTGGCAATGGCAGGCAAGCAGCCGGAAATGTCGCCACAACCTAAGGAGTCAGAAGCTGAGGGCTCGTTCAAGCCGGCCAAGGAAACAAAGAAGATACCCCTGGACCCGGAGCACCCGGAGAGGTACGCTGTCGTTGGTGCAAACCTTGACAGCAAATAGGAAAGCGAGCTCGTCGATTTCCTCCGTGAGAATCGGGACATCTTTGCATGGTCTCCTAAAGACATGCCGGCTGTTCCGACGGATTTCGCTGAGCACAAGCTACATGTCCGACCTGGTGCCAAGCCGGTCAGGCAGCCCTTGCGCCGCCTGTCAGAAGAGAAGAGAGGAGTCATTGGAGAAGAAATAGCCCGGCTTCTAGCAGCAGGCTTCATTATGGAAGTGTTCTTCCCAGAATGGTTATCCAACCCAGTCCTTGTGCTGAAAAAGAATAAAAAGTGGCGCATGTGTATTGATTATACCAGCCTCAACAATGCTTGCCCCAAAGATCCATTTGCTTTGCCAAGAATTGACCAAGTGATAGACTCCACAGCCGGATGCGAGCTGTTGAGTTTTTTGGATGCATACTCAGGGTACCACCAGATTAAACTAAGCCCGGCCGATAGGCTGAAGACCGCCTTCATCACACCATTCGGAGCCTTCTGTTACCTGACCATGACGTTCGGCTTGAGGAATGCCGGCGCCACGTTTCAGCGTTGCATGCAGAAGTGTCTCCTCAAGCAACTCGGCAAGAACGCCCATGTCTATGTGGACGATGTTGTGGTGAAGACAGAGAAGAGTGGCACCCTGCTAGAGGACCTTAAGGAAACATTTGAAAACTTGCGACGTTTTCAAATCAAGCTCAACCCGGAGAAATGTGTCTTTGGAGTACCAGCCGGCCAGCTTCTTGGCTTCCTGGTCTCAGAGCGCGGCATCGAGTGCAACCCTGCGAAGATCAAAGCCATCGAGAGGATGGAGGCACCCACCCGACTGCTGGATGTGCAAAAATTCACCGGCTGCTTGGCATCCATCAGCCGTTTCATCAGTCGGTTGGGCGAGAAGGCTCTTCCCCTGTAGCAACTCATGAAGAAAACCACTTTTTTCGAGTGGAATGACAAGGTGGATGAAGCTTTTCTCCAGCTCAAAAAGATGTTGACCAATCCGCCTGTCCTGGCAGCTCCGACCGCTAAAGAGCCAATGCTTCTCTACATCGCCGCCACCAGCCGGGTGGTTAGCACAGTCATAGTTGTGGAACGCAAAGAAGACGGCAAAGCATTGCCAGTCCAGAGGCCGGTGTATTACCTGAGTGAAGTATTGTCCGCCTCCAAGCAGAACTACCCTCACTATCAGAAGATGTGCTACGGCGTGCATTTCGCCGCCAAGAAGCTGAAGCCATACTTTCAAGAACATCCAATCACGGTTGTTTGCACCGCCCCGCTTGCGGAGATCATAGGCAGCAGAGATGCATCGGGCCGAGTGGCCAAGTGGGCCATCGAGCTGGCCCCCTACACCATCTTCTACCAGCCTCGCACCGCCATCAAATCCCAGGCGCTGGCCGACTTCCTCGTCGACTGGGCCGAGACCCAGTACCTGCCGCCAGCTCCAGACTCCACCCATTGGCGAATGCACTTCGATGGCTCGAAGATGCACACCGGTCTGGGAGCCGGCATCGTCCTCACCTCTCCCAAAGGCGACAAGCTCAGATACATGCTGCAAATCCACTTCACCGCCTCCAACAATGTGGCCGAGTATGAAGCACTCTTACACGGGCTCCGGCTTGCCAAGAAACTCGGCATTCGCCGGATCCTGTGCTACGGTGACTCCGACTTGGTGGTCCAGCAGTCGTCAGGCGACTGGGACGCCAAGAATGCAAACATGGCGAGCTACCGCTTCCTCGCCCAGCAACTCAGTGGATACTTTGAAGGGTGCGAGTTCCTCCATGTGCCAAGAAACGACAACGAGCAAGCCGATGCCTTGGCACGGATCGGCTCCACCCGGCAAGCAATACCAGCCGGCGTCGCCCTACAACGCCTCCTCAAGCCGTCTATCAAGCCGTCACCAGAATCAGACTCCATCTTCGTGCCGACTCCCCCCAAGGGAGACGGATTCGACTGGAGGATCCCTGCAGCAGGCGGCCCGGAGACTTCATCAAGCGACCCGAGGACTGCAGCAGTCGCACCCGGCCTGGGGACTCCACAACCCGGCCCTGGGGCTGCAGCAGCCGTTTCGGAGACTTCACCAAGCGACCTAGGGACTGCAGTAGTCGCACCCGGCCCGGGGACTCCACAACCCAACCCGGGGGCTGCAACAGTCGGCCCGGGGACTTCAACAACGCAGCAAGACGCCATTGGCTCCACCCTGCCACCTCCCAACCCAACCGCCCTAGTATCAGTGGCCGTGATGACGGTGGATGAAGTCGAAGCACCATCATGGGCGCAGCCCATCCTCAACTTTCTGGTAAACAAGGAGCTGCCGACCGATGAAATCTCGTCCCGACAAGTGCAACGTCGGGCAGCAGCATACACCATTGTTAACAAAGAACTTGTGAGGCGTAGTGTCACTGGTGTGTACCAGCGCTGCGTGGAGCCGGAGAAAGGCCAAGCAATCCTCAAAGATATCCACCAAGGCGAGTGTGGTCACCACGCGGCTTCAAGATCACTTGTTGCCAAAGCTTTCCGCCATGGTTTTTTCTGGCCAACTGCTCTAGCAGACGCCAAAGACTTGGTCCAGAAATGTAAGGGGTGCCAGAAGTTCCGCTCCAAGCCACATTTGCCGGCTTCGGCACTCAAGACCATCCCCATCGCCTGGCCCTTTGCCGTCTGGGGGCTGGACATGGTCGGACCATTCAAGATAGCCCGCGGTGGCATGACTCATCTACTTGTCGCCGTGGACAAGCTCACCAAGTGGTTAGATGCCAAACCAATCAAGAAGTTGAATGGTCCAACCGCTATGACTTTCATCGCAGATATCACCACCCGGCATGGCATACCACACAGCATCATCACCGACAACGGCACAAACTTCGCCAAGGGTGCCTTGGCTCGCTTTTGCGCGATGCAGGGCATCCGACTGGACTTAGCGTCCGTCGCCCATCTGCAGTCAAACGGCCAGGTGGAGCGAGCAAACGGCCTCATCTTGTCCGGCATCAAGCCCCGGCTGGTCGAGCCTCTGGAGCGATCGGTCGGCTGTTGGCTCGATGAGCTGCCGGCCGTCCTCTGGAGCCTGCGTACAACTCCAAACAAGTCAACCGGCTTCACACCCTTCTTCCTCGTCTACGGTGCCGAAGCCGTCATCCCGACGGACATAGAATTCGACTCCCCTCGAGTCACCATGTACACTGAGGAGGAGGCAAAAGAAGCACAAGAAGACGGCGTCGATCTGCTGGAAGAGGGCCGGCTGTTGGCACTCAGCCGGTCCGCCATCTACCAGCAGAGTCTGCGCCGATACTACAATCGGAAGGTCAAGCCAAGATCTTTCCAAGAGGGAGACCTTGTGCTCCGGCTGATCCAGCGAACAGCCGGCCAGCACAAAATCTTGGCACCTTGGGAAGGCCCCTTCATCATCAGCAAAGTTTTGGGCAACGACTCCTACTACCTGATCGATGCTCAGAAGCCCAGAGCACGCAAGAGAGACGACTCTGGCAAGGAGACAGAGCGGCTGTGAAAGGTCTCCGCTTGGTCGCCTCCAGCAGCAGTCAACGCACTCGAGCGCGGCTCGTTGTTTGAGGCACGATCAAGCGGAGACTGGTCGTCCACCCCGACCTTCGGCATATCTGCTTCGCTCTCCCCGTCCTCCTCGCCTTCCCCCTCGTCGCTGGAGTCGATCATCTCGGCCGACTCTTTGTCGTCCTCCGGGTTCAGCCCGAACCACTCCGGCGGCGCCTCGGCACCATCCTCAGCCAGCTCGGGAACAAAGATGTTGGTGTTGGTGTACTCGGCGATCGCCGCTGCCCGTCTGACAAGATCGCGCTCCACCGCCACCAGCTCCTCTTGAGCCTCCTGCCGAAACGTGGTCAACTGGGCTAGACTTAGCCCAGGGTACCACGCCTTGACGAATTCCAAGGCCCGACGCACACCAGCCCGGGCTGAGGAACCCTTCCAAGCCTCGAGTCGGCCGGCCGCCACCTCCAGCCAGTCGGCAGTCCGACTGGGAGTGAGCGGAGCCGGCATGTCCGGCCAAAGGGCGGAGATTGCTTGGGCCCCGACACGCTGAAGACGGTGCAGCATCCGATGAGCCGGACGAAGACGGGCCTGGATGCTGAGAAGCCGTTCGCTAAGGGTCTGAGGGGCGTCGACGGCGATCTTCACGCCTTCCGCCCTCCGCCCTTCGTGATCGGCCTCGATGGCCTGATTGGCAGCACCAGAGTGACCAGGGAAGAAGTCTGCCCAAACAGAAAGCAAAAAAGCAAAAAGCCAAAATTAGAAACAAGAAGCCGGCCTGATTAGAAGCCGGCAGCTCGAAGAAAGAATAAAGAAGGAAGCTCACCGTCAACCATGTCTTCAATCTCGCCGAAAACGGCAGTCAGCATCACCTCCTTATCAGTCTAGGCGGAGCGTTCGGTCTCGAACTCAGCAAGGAGACCGGCCTCCCTGTCCTCCGCCTCCCTCTGGGTCTTCTTGAGAAGCTCGGCCTGTTCTGCCAGTTGTGTGACCAGCCGGTCACGCTCTTCGGCCAGCTTGCTGCAATCCGCCTCCTTGACATGCAGCGCGGTGTTGGCTTCGCCCAGCTGCTGTTGTAGGGTGGCGTTGGCCTCTGCAAGAAGGGATAAAGAAAAAGATACCGACAGTCAGCAGGAAAGAAGTACAGTTGCCGGGGAGATCCGGCCCGGCTGCTCAGCAGTCGGCCCGAATCTCGGGGACTACAGCCCGCGGGTGCGCCAGGCGCCCCCGCAGAGAAAGAAAACAAAGACTTATGCTGGCTTTCCGACAGGTCGGCGGTCCGTTGAGTTAACTCCTGGACGTTGGAGTTGAAGATGGTCGCATGGAGGTTGTGATAATCCTACAATAAAGACATCAGACGATGTTAGTACTCGGAGCTTGCCAATTAAAAGTTCCGAGCCGCCTGCTCAGCAGCCGGCCCGAAACTTGGGGACTACACCCAGTGGGTGCGCTGGCGCGCCCCCACGAGAGAAGTATAAAAGTTAAAGATGGAGAAGCGAGAAGCATACCCAGACGGCCGCTCGCGACTCCAAGAACGCATTATTGCAATGCTTAAGAGCATCGGCCTCGGCTCGGAACTTGGCCTGGACGTCCAGGATCGTCCGGTTCAGAGGGCCCGTCCCGCCTACCCGCACCCAACCACCGGGCGCGGCGCTGGTCGCCTCGGCGTCCGGGATCGAAGAGCTCGCGGTGCCGACTTCCTGCGGGCGTGGTGTCGAGGCCGCCTTCGCAGGCCGGCGGCGCGTTGGTATGCGAACCTCGGGAGTCGGGCCTGTCCCCACCTCGCCTTTGGTTGGCGGCGCTGGCGGGTCAGCCAGCCGCGTGTCCCGCGCTCCCCCTGACGATGATGATGGAGGCACGACCACGTCCGACATGACGACATCACCGCCCTCCCTCTCCATGATCGGGTGCTCATCACCGGCATCCCCTGTCGGCGCCACGTACTCTGGCGGTGGTGGCGCGGAGCTCAGGGGGACGACGAATAACGCCGACTGGCGGCGCGCGGCCTCTTCGGCCTGATCCTTAGCCGCCGCGGCAGCCTCCGCCTCCGCCGGCTTCTCCAACGCGGCGTCTTCCACCTTGTCCGCCCCCGCCTTCTCCCTGCGGGCGGCCTCCAGCTCCTGGCGCGCCTCCCGCGCGTTTCGATCCTGCGCCTCCCAGAGGTCGGCGGCCGGATCGATTCGCCGGGTGGTGGTGGAAGTCTCTGCCGACCCAATGACGGACGCGGCGTTGGACCGCTCGAGAGAAAGCGGAGATCTACGTTGCGCAAGACAAAGAGAAATTAGAAGAATATTGGCATAAAGGAAGGGAAAAGTACGTGAGGAAGTCGGTACTCACGCGGAAACCATCCGCGGCTCCTTCACCGCCTTGCGGAAGCGGACGGCCTTCGCGGCCGCCTCGTCCCGCTTGGTCGCCGCTGCCAAGCCCTTGGGCCTCTTCGGCCGGCTGCCGAACTGGCTCGGCGTGGCCCGGTGCTTCTGCACACCGCCTCGGGCAACCGGCACGGCAGACGAGCTCGCGCCCTGCTGATCGGGCCCCGGTTGGCGGCGCGGGGCGACCTCTTCCACGTCGTCGTCCGGCCAGTCCTCGAGGCCGGCCCCGAGCCCCGAGCCGCCTGCCTCGCCGCCCCCTCCCACGGCTTCGTCGTCCAAGGAGGCAGCCCCCAAGTCGGGGTCGTCCACATCGCCCTCCGCCCGGTCGGGGAGAAATCGACGCTCCGGCCCCGCGGTGCCGGCCGCCGGCTGGAGGAGGGGGCTCTGTTCGAAAAGCCGATTGATCGAATCGGCCAAACAGAACTCGGCAACAGAAAAAGAGAAGGGGAGGAAACTTACCATAGGCGGGGGGTCGGCGCGTGAGTACGGCTCCTTGCCGAACCGCCACTCCTCCGTGAGCTTGCAGTTCGCAAGATAGTTCACCATATGAGCCACCTCAGCGTGAGGCATCTCCTTGGTGCACAGCTGGCTTGGGTCCCGATGCCCACTCATCTGACAGATCAAATGAGGGCGGCCCTGGAGCGGGAGCACCCGCCGTGCCACAAAGGCGGCCAGCAAGTCGGGCCCGGTCAGGCCCTCCGACTGTGTCAGCACCCGGAGCCGCGCGATGGCGGTGGCTCCAGAGGGCGACAACGTCTTGGCCCGATACGACCAGGTGGGCTGCCTCCTCGCCGGCGGGCCGGCTACATAAGCCGGCAGGTTGACCCAGTCGCCCTCCACGAAGATGCTCTTCACGTAGAAGTACGACCGCTGCCACATCTTCACCGACTGGATCAACGTGATGGCAGGAAATGGATTGTCAGCTGCCGGTCTCCGCACCGCGATGAAGGCGCCGCATTGAGTCGGCACGCCTGCGGTGACGGTGCCGAGCTTGGTGTAGAAGAATTCCCCCCAGAGCTCGATGGTGGGGAGAACGCCGAGGAAACCTTCGCACAGAGTGACGAAGGCAGACAGTAGCACCACCGTGTTCGGGGTGAGGTGGTGCGGCTGGAGGTCGTAGAATTCGAGGAAGGCCCGGAAGAAGCCGCTCGTCAGCAGGCCGAGGCCGCGCAGGCAGTGCGAGCAGAAGACGACCCGCTCGCCCTCCTCCGGCGCCGGCGAGATCTCCTGCTCCGGCGCGAGGCGGACCTTCACGAAATCCATGCCGGGCAGCCGCCGTGTCTGGCGGAGGAACTTGATGTGATCTTCGTGGACGATGGAGCCATCCCAGGCACCGGAGCGCGCCATGGAGGCGAGGCTGACGGAGAAAGCGCGGCAACGAGCTACGGCGGCGCCTCGGCTGGGCGTGGAGATGCGGCAGCAGCAAAGGAGGAAGAAAATGAAAATGGGGGAGAAGGGCGCGCGTGCTCTACCGCTCCTCCTCCTCCCCCTACTTATAACCCCCGGGCTACGAAGCCGAGGGGGCGTGGCGTGGGGTCGTGGGATTAACTGCGCCCGCGACCCACGACCCCGCATTTATTTCGCAAAGTTACTACGCTGTAACTCCCTCGGGGATCGTAATCGCTCGCCTCGGCCGTGGCGGATCCGCCTGCGCGCCGAGGCCCGGTAGTGGCGGGCCCGGCATGCTGTCACGTCCCATCGTAGGCGTGGGCTGGCAGGCAGGCCCGGCTCGCTAGCGCCACATGGCGTACTTACAGCGGGCGGCGGGCCTAAAGGCTTGGCAAGCACGCCACTTGGTTCCCGCCCTGATGTTTCGAGATCATCACCAAGAGCCGCCCAGGCGCGTCTGACCCCCGACAAGGCGGCGGGCCGGAGGTCAGATTCAGGAAGAGAACTCTGAGAAGGAAATTGCTGAGGCTTCTCGACTTATCGGCCGCGACGCCTCATCAGCTTCGGGGACTACTGTCGGAGTAATGGGCCACGGGTAGCCTAACCCGAGTCCCTGAGCTGTTCAAAACATTGGGCCGGCAACGCTCACAAACATCCAAGATAAAGCGCCGCCTTCTGACGGCCGACTGGCCGAAGCAGCCGGCTGCCCGAAGACGGCCGAGCTCCAAAAGACGGCATCAAGACAGGCCAACTCCTCCAGGGCGGCCTCCAGAGAGGCCGGCTCCTGTCGGTCGGCCCACGGCGCCCTCAGAGTTTGCGCCTCCATTAAAGAGATGAGACAGGGTGAGGCTACAGTGTAGCCCATCCCCCCCGTATCCAGGGCAGGACGTGGCCACAGTGCTCCGTACGGGCGGAGATCTCCGCCTGGCGCGACACTGTTGCCACTCCGCCCTTGACGTCACCCCTGACAGGCAGAACCCTGTTTCCACGATGGCCTGTCAGTACGGCCTACAGGCGGCGGGCCCTACCAAGACAGTGAGAGCCCAGAGGACGGCGGGAGTCTGACCAGTCGGACCTGAGGGAGGCCGGCCTCAAGCAGGCGGCCATCTCCTTCCTCGGGATCCGCACGCCATTAACCAGATGGGACACGGAGTGGCTACAGTGATCTCCCGCCAGCGGATGGGACGGTAGCCACGCTCCCCTAACCAAGCCTGCGTCACCAACGTCACGACCACGTACCGGACCAGTCGGCGGGGCCCACCCGGTGGCGGGCCCCAGCAGCCGGCGGAGAAGCCGGCGGCCAGAGACACTGACGGCCGGGCCCTACGCCGGACCAGATTACCATTGTACCCCTGGGAGGGGGGTAGGCCTATATAAGCCCCCCCGGGGCACCCATGCAAGGGGTTCAGAAACCAGTTAGACCTAGACTCACTCAGAGGGAGGAGGGAGCCGGCCCTGCTTTCTTCTACCTCTGGCATACAGCTCGAGGAGCACCATTGTACTCACTAGTGCCTTAGTGATCATGCGGAGACCCCGCAGAGCAGGACTAGGGGTGTTATCTCCCCGGAGAGCCCCGAACCTGGGTAAAGCGCGCCGGCGATCGCGTCTACGCCACATCCCGCTTCCAGGCACCGGCGACGTTCTACTAGCTCCCACCATGATAAGCCATCCCTTGGCATATGTCGTACCCAACACCCGACAATCGTTGCGTCGGGGTCATCTCGCCAACTATTGCTTCTACAACTATTGCTAATGCATAACGATAAAGTAAAGTAATTACATGGCGCTTGCATTTCATACAATAATTAAGAGACAACCCAAAGGCTCCTACCGGTTGTCGTACTCATCGACATGCAAGTCGTGAACTTATTACAAAACATGATCATCTCATACATCAACATATATCATATCATATCTTGACCATATCACATCACAACATGCCCTGCAAAAACAAGTTAGACGTCCTCTACTTTGTTGTTGCAAGTTTTACGTGGCTGCTACAGGCAACTAGCAAGAACCGTTCTTACCTACGCAAAACCACAACGGTGATTATCAAGTTTGCTGTTTTAACCTTCTTCAAGGACCGTCCGTAGTCAAATTCGATTCAACTAAAGTAGGAGAAACAGACACCCGCCAGCCACCTTTATGCAAAACAAGTTGCATGTCAGTCGGTGGAACCGGTCATATGTGTGTGGACATGTAAGGTTGGTCCGGGCCGCTTCATCCCACAATGCCGCCGAATCAAAATAAGACATTGGTGGTAAGCAGTATGAACATCACCTCCCACAACTCCTTTGTGTTCTACTCGTGCATATCATATACGCATAGACCTGGCTCATGATGCCACTATTGGGGAACGTTGCATGGAAAACAAAAAAAATTCTATGCACACGCAAGATCTATCCATGGGGATGCACAGCTATGAGAGGGGGAGAGCATCTACATACCCTTGTAGACCGCTAAGCGGAAGCCTTTATCATGCGGTTGATGTAGTCGTACTCTTCGCGATCCGATCACGATCCAACTGATCTACTGCCGAACCGACGACACCTCCGAGTTTAGCACACGTGTGGCTTGATGACGTCTCCTCCTTCTTAATCCAGCAAGTGGGAGAGGAGAAGTAGATGGGATCAAAACCAACACGATGGCGTGGTGGTGATGGTGATGGTGGAGCACCGACAGCGCTTCGCTAAGCGTCGCCGGGACGAGGCGGTGGAACTATGGAGTAACGGCAGAGAGAGGGGCGCCAAGGGCTTGGTGTGTCCTCTTGGGGCGCCCCCTCCCCTCTGTATATAGGTGGAGGGGCGTGGGAAACAGCCCTTCCAAGCCCTAGGGCGCAGCTAAGGGGGAGAGGACTTGGACTCCAAGTCCAATCCTATTCCTACTAGGACTCCTTCCTTTTTTGCCTTCCGGGCTTTTGAGGACTTGGTGCGCCTAGCCAAATAAAGCCAGGGTGCCTCCCCGCAGCTAATGCTAGCCCTTGGGTCGTGGTGGACCAACTTGTGGACTTCCGGACCCGTCCGGAATCCTCCAGATCCTTCTGGAAGCTTCTCGGTACAATACCGAAAAACTGCACCTTTTTCCGGAACCCGAAATATGACTTCCCATATATAAATCTTTACCTCTCGGCCATTCCAAGACTCCTCGTGACGTTCGGGATCTCATCCGGGACTCCAAACAACATTTGGTTACCACTCATCAAATATCCCAATACTACTCTAGCGTCAACGAACGTTAAGCGTGCGACCCTGCGGGTTCGGGAATTATGTAGTCATGACCGAGACACCTCTCGGGTCAATAACCAATAGCGGGACCTGGATGCCCATATTGATTCCTACATATTCCATGAAGATCTTTTATCGGTTGAACCTTTATGACAACATACGTAATTCCCTTTGTCTGTCGGTATGTTACTTGCCCTAGATTCGATCTTCGGTATCTTTATACCTAGTTCAATCTCGTTACTGGCAAGTCTCTTTACTTGTTCCGTAATACATCATCTCGTAACTAACTCCTTAGTCACTTTGCTTGCAAGCGTCTTGTGATGCTGTATTACCGAGAGGGCCCAGAGATACCTCTCCGATACACGGAGTGACAAATCCCAATCTCGATTCACACCAACTCAACAGACACCTTCGGAGATACCTGTAGAGCATCTTTATGATCACCCAGTTACGTTGTGATGTTTGATAGCACACAAGGTATTCCTCCGGAGTCCGGGAGTTGCATGATCTCATGGTCGAAGAAACATGTATTTGACATTAAGAAAGCAGTAGCAATAAACTAAACGATCATATGCTATGCTAACGGTTGGGTCTTGTCCATCACATCATTCTCCTAATGATGTGATCCCGTTATCAAATGACAACTCATGTCTATGGTCAGGAAACCTTAACCATCTTTCATCAACGAGCTAGTCTAGTAGAGGCTCACTAGGGACACGGTATTATGTATCCACACATGTATTTAAGTGTCCGGTCAATTGAATTCTAGCACGAATAATAAACCTTTATCATGATTAAGGAAATATAATAATAACCATTTTATTATTGCCTCTAGGGCATATTTCCATCAATCTAACCATAGCATTAAATATGTGGATCCAAATCAGCCCCTTACGAAGCAACACATAAACTAGGGTTTAAGCTTCTGTCACTCTAGCAACCCATCATCTACTTGTTACTTCCCAATGCCTTCCCCTAGGCCCAAATCATGGTTAAGTGTCATGTAGTTGACGTTCACATAACACCACTAGCGGAAAGACAACATACATCTCATCAAAATATCGAACGAATATCAAATTCACATGATTACTTATAACAAGACTTCTCCCGTGTCCTCAGGAACAAAAGTAACTACTCCAAAAGCATGCTCATGTTCATGATCAAAGGGGTATTAAATATCATTAAGGATCTGAACTTATAATCTTCCACCAAATAAACCAACTAGCATCAACTACAAGGAGTAATCAACACTACTAGCAACCCACAGGTACCACTCTGAGGTTTTGAGACAAAGATTGAATACAAGAAATGAACTAGGGTTTGAGATGAGATGGTGCTCATGAAGATGTTGATGAAGATTAGTCCTCCCATGATGAGAGGATCGTTGGTGATGACGATTGCTTCGATTTCCCCCTCCCAGAGGGAAGTTTCCCCGGCGGAATCGCTCCGCCGAAGCCCTAGATTGTTTCTGCCTAGGTTCCGCCTTGAGATGGTGGCGCTTCGTCTCGAAAGCCTTCCACTTAGTTTTTCAAGGTCAAAACACCTCATATAGCAGAAGATAGGCACCGGAGGCTGGCCAGCGGGCCCACAAGCTCAGGGGGTGCGCCCCCAGGCTGTGGCCACCTGGTGGGTCCCCTTCTGGTATTTCTTCGCCCAATATTTTTTATATATTCCAAAATAATTCTCCGTAAAGTTTCAAGACATTTGGAGTTGTCCAGAATAGGGATCTCAGATTTGCTCCTTTCCGGTCCAGAATTCTAGCTGCAGGCATTCTCCCTCTTCATGTAAATCTTGCAAAATAAGAGAGAAAAGGCATAAGAATTGCATTATAAAGTGTAATAACAGTCCATAATTCAATAAATATCAATATAGAAACATGATGCAAAATGGACGTATCAACTCCCCCAAGCTTAGACCCCACTTGTCCTCAAGGGAAAGCCAAAATCGATAATCATGACCACATATTTAGAGATAGAAGTGTCGATAAAACAAAATACGGACATGAGAGCATCATGATCATCATTAGAACAACAATAAATTGCCATATAACTTCTCATGCTAAAGTGATAATTCATTCACAAAGTAAAGTATGAATCATAAACTTCATTGAAAACTAACAAACTATGATCTTAGTCATTGATGCAATTACAATTTGTCATGATGTCAGAAAGAGTCTATGTAAGAGCTTTTATTTAGCAAGTTCACATACTCAACCATCATTTAGTCTTTCACAATTGCTAACACTCATGTGATACTTATAAGATCAAAGCTTCAATCAGACACATAGAAAGATGGGGCTTATAATTTCACCTCCCAACCATTTACCTAAAGGGTAATATCAACAATAATAACTCATGATCACCTACATCTGAGTGGACATGTGTGCCTAGATCTTTCCCCAACACATGATGCTTGCCAAAAAGAGAATAAGTAAAAGGAAGGGTGAAGATCACCATGACTCTTGTATAAAGGTAGCTATTTAAAATAAAAGATAGGCCCTTCGTGGAGGGAAGCAGAGGTTGTTATGCGCTTTTTATTTTTGGATGTGCAAACCTTTAATGCAAAGGAACGTCACGTTATATTGCCCTTTGTGATAGCAACCTTTATTATGTAGTTCGTCGCTTTTATTTCTTTTCTGTCACAAGTTCGTACAACGCTTATTTTCCTTTACAATAAAAGATCATACATATTTAGGAGCAATTTTTATTGCTTTGCACTGATGATAACTTACTTGATGGATCTTACTCAATCCATAGGTAGGTATAGTGGACTCTGATACGTCTCCAACGTATCTATAATTTTTGCTTGTTCCATGCTGTTATATTATCATTCTTGGATGTTTTACAATCATTTTATAGCAACTTTATATCATTTTTTTGGGACTAACCTATTGACATAGTGCCCAGTGCTAGTTGTTGTTTTTTGCTTGTTTTTTACTTCACAGAAAATCAATACCAAACGGAGTCCAAATGCAGCGAAACTTTTTGGTGATTTTTTTTCGACCAGAAGGAGCAACTTGGGCCGAAGAAGTACCAGAGGGGTGCCCCCCCCCCCCGGGGGGGGGAAGGGGGCACAACCCACCTGGGCGCGCCTGGGGGGCCAGGCGCGCCCTGGTGGGTTGTGCCCACCTCGGTGGCCTCCCGCACCGCCTCTTTGCTCTATAAATACCCCGAAAATACAAAAACCCTAGGGGAGTCAACGAAACACAATTCCAGCCGCCGCAAGTTCCATAAACACGAGAACCAATCTAGACACCATCACGGAGGGGTTCATCATCCTCATTGGTGCCTCTCCGATGATGCGTGAGTAGTTCATTGTAGACCTACAAGTCCGTAGTTAGTAGCTAGATGGCTTCTTCTCTCTCTTTTCATTCTCAATACAATGGTCTCTTGGAGATCTATCTGATGTAACTCTTTTTACGGTGTGTTTGTTGGGATCCGATGAACTTTGAGTTTTTGATCAGATCTATTTTATCCATGGGAGTTATTTGAGTTTTGATCTCTTATATGCATGATTACTTATAGCCTCGTATTTCTTCTTCGAATCTTTGGTTTAGTTAGGCTGACTAGATCGATTTTTCTTGCCATGAGAAGAGGTGCTTTGTGATGGGTTCGATCTTACGGTGTTCAATCCCAGTGACAGAAGGGGAAATGACACGTATGTATCATTGCTATTAAGGATAACAAGATGGGGTCTATTCCTACATGAATAGATCCTGTATACGTCATGCCATCGTTCTTATTGCATTACTCCGTTTCTCCATGAACTTAATACACTAGATGCATGTTGGATAGCGGTCGATGTGTGGAGTAATAGTAGTAGATGCAGGCAGGAGTCGGTCTACTAATCTTGGATGTGATGCCTATATAATGATCATTGCCTGGATATCGTCATAATTATTTGAAGTTCTATCAATTGCCCAATAGTAATTTGTTCACCCGCCGTATGCTATTTTTCTCGAGAAAAGCCATTAGTGAAATCTATGGCCCCCGGGTCTATTCTTTATCATATTTGCTTTCTGATCTATTGTTTGCCTTTTTTATTTTCAGATCTATTATTCCAAAAACCCAAAAATACCTTGCTGCAATTTTTTGTTATTTATTTTATTTTGCGTTTCTGCGATATCTATTTATCCAAGCTACTACATATTTATCTATCTTTTACCCGGGAGGGATTGACAACCCCTCTTACGCGTCGGGTTGCAAGTATTTGTTCTTTTTATGCAGGTACCATTTGCATAGTGTTGTGTGGTTCTCCTACTGGTTCGATAACCTTGGTCTCATCACTGAGGGAAATACCTACCGTAGCTGTGCTGCATCATCCCTTTCTCTTCGGGGAAAATACTGACGCGGACACGAGCCATCAAGAAAGGATTTGTGGCGCCGTTGCCGGGCAGGATCAAGTCAAAATAGTCTCCCGTCAACTTGCCGATTTCTGGTGCCGTTGCCGGGGAGATATCATCAACAGAGTACTTCTTTATTGATTTCACTGGGTTGCGAGCCGGCCGAATTTTTAAATGGCTAACTGTTTCCTTTCTCCGTTCGACAGAGTACTTCTCCGTCGTACCTACTTTTCCTAACGCTTTTTCTCTTGTTTTGGACTCTAATTTGCATGATTTGAATGAAACTAACCCGGACTGACGCTGTTTTCAGCAGAACTACCATGGTGTTGTTTTTGTGCAGAAATAAAAGTTCTCGGATTGAAACGAAACTTTTTGGAGAATTTTTATACAATAAAAGAAAAATATTGGAGCCAAGAACCACCGGAGGGGGGCCCCTGGGTGAGCACAACCCACCAGGGTGCCCCCCCCTCAGGCGCGCGTAGGTGGGTTGTGCCCACCTGGTGGCCCCACAAACCCTGATTCCAACGCTATAAAATCCTATTTTTCCAGAAAAATCAGGGAGGAAGAATTATCTTGTTTCGCGATACGGAGCCGCCGCCACCTCCTGTTCTTCATCGGGAGGCCAGATCTGGAGTCCGTTTTGGGCTCCGGAGAGGGCGATCTTCGATCTTCGCCATCACCAACCCTCCTTCATCGCCAATTCCATGATGCTACCCACCGGGAGTCAGTAATTCCTTCGTAGGTCGCTGGTCGGTGAGGAGTTGGATGAGATTCATCATGTAATTGAGTTAGTTTTGTTAGGGCTTGATCCCTAGTATCCATTATGTTCTGAGATTGATGTTGCTATGACTTTGCCATGCTCGATGCTTGTCACTTTGGGCCCGGGTGCCATGATTTCAGATCTGAACCGTTTATGTTATCACCATTATATCTATGTTCTAGATCCGGTCTTGCAAGTTATAGTCACTTACTATGTGTTATGATCCGCAAACCCCGGAGTGACAATAGTCAGGATACTTTCCGGTGATGACCGTAGTTTGAGGAGTTCATGTATTCACTATGTGCTAATGCTTTGTTCCGGTTCTCTATTAAAAGGAGGCCTTAATATCCCTTAGTTTCCTTATGGACACCGCTGCCACGGGAGGGTAGGACAAAAGATGTCATGCAAGTTCTTTCCATAAGCACGTATGACTATTTACGGAATACATGCCTACATTATATTTATGAACTGGAGCTAGTGCCGTATCACCCTAGGTTGTGACTGTTATATGATGAATATCATGCAACGAATTCACCGATCCAATGCCTACGAATTTTCCATATATTGTTCTTGCTAAGTTACTACTGTTGCTGCTACTGTTACACTTGCTACAAAATCATTGCTATCATTGTTACCATTACTATTGCTACTTCCATTATCAAAACTATCATACTACTTTGCTACTGATCACTTTGCTGCAGATAATTAATCTCCAGGTGTGGTTGAATTAACAACTCAGCTGCTAATACTTACAAATATTCTTTGGCTCCCCTTGCGTCGAATCAATAAATTTGGGTTGAATACTCTACCCTCGAAAACTGTTGCGATCCCCTATACTTGTGGGTTATCACCAGCCACTCGGGGTGAAATACTTCCATGATAAAGCTGGCTACGAGTAGCCGGGCGACTTCTTCACCGATGGTTCTTCTCTTCTGAAAAGCGACGTAGGGGCTGACCGACAGGCTTGGCATCCTTGTGGACGTGTAGTTCGTGCTCGGCGTACTTCCTCGGAACACCCGGCATGTCCTTTGGGGACCATGCAAAGATATCCCGATTCTCACGGAGGAAGTCGACGAGCTCACCTTCCTATTTGCTGCTGAGGCGGGTGCCCACAACAACGTACTTGCTACAGCTGGGATCTTCCGGGTTGAGCGGGATCTTCTTGGTATCCTTCGATGGCTAGAATGAGGCCTCACCGGTCGACTCCTTGGCCGGAGCCGACACGGCCGGTTGCTCGCCGGCTAGCGCCACAATCCGGTCGAGCTGACGCCGCTCCTCGGCTATGACCATCGACTCGGCCAGCTTGGCGCCGGCTTGGGCGCATTCCAGGGACTTCTTGTAGTCGCCGACAACGGTGATGAGGCCTTTGGGACCCGACATCTTCATCTTCAAGTAGGCATAGTGGGGGACCGCCATGAACTTTGCCAGCGCATGGTAGGCGCTGGACAAGTCCACCACGTTGAACCCGATAGGCTCACGCCAGAAATGGTCGCTCGTGCCGAACAGGACGTCAAGCCGGATCCGGCCGATCGGAGAGCAGGAGTGGCCCGGCACGATGCCGTGGAACACCATCTGGGTTGGCTCCAGCTGCCTCGCCTCGATGCCAAGCTTGGTTATGGTGTCGCGGTAGAGGATGTTGATGCTGCTGCCACCATCGATGAGGACCCGCGAGAACTTGCATGTGTGCTTCGCATCGACTATGGTTGGGTCGAGGACAAGGGCGTAGCCAACCAGGTTGGGCATGACGGACGGGTGGTCCTCCCGGGTCTAGCTGACCGGGCGCTCCGACCAGTGCATGCACTCAGGCACGGCCGGGATGACGGTGTTCACTTCCTGCCGGAGTAGGCGCTCGCTACGCTTGTCGTCACCAAAGCTGGTGAAGACGACGTAGCAATCGTTTGCGTTGGGGAAGACTTCATCGCACATGGCGCCGTTTGCCGGGGGCGGGGGTGGAGGCAGAGGCGGCTGCCCCGCACCCGGAGCTGGAGCTGGGGGCGGCGAGATATCACCCCTCATGATGCGCTTGGTGATGGCGCACTGCCGGAGCGTGTGCGTAGACGGCCTTGCGCCGCTGTGGTGCTTGCAGGGAGCGTCGAGCATCTCCTCGAAGCTCATGGCGGGTTGCCATGCGGTTTTGCCGGTTCGCTGGTGCTTGCCAGCCGGCTCGGCCGCGGGCGCCTGGTCGGCGACCGCGACGAGGCGGTTGTCGTAGCGGGGAGCCTGCTGCTCGGCCTTGCGCTTGCTGTTCTGCTGGTTGTTCTGTTGGCGGCTGCTCTCGCCAGCCGGCTTGGAGGGCGGTACCGGTAACGCTTTGCCGGCTTCGTCCAGCACTACTTGGATCTTCATGGTGGAGTCGGCCGTGGCGTACTTGTCCACCGTGACCATGAGCGCGGCCATGGTGGTCGGCTCGAAGTGCAGGAGTTTGTGCTTGAGGAGGGTGCCATCCCGGCAGCCGCTCACAAAGTACTGAATGGCTTGAACCTCATGGACACCCTCGCAGCTGTTCTAGACTCATTCCAGCGTGCGAGGTACTTGCGGCCGGTCTCACTCGGCCCCTGCACGCACATGGCGAGCTGATTGGGACGGCCGGGTCGCTTGTAGGTGCCGATGAAGTTGCGCACGAAGGCTTGCTCGAAGTCAACCCACGAGTTGACGCTGCCAGCCGGTAGGCTGTTCAGCCATGTCCGGGCCGAGCCCTGGAGCATGAGCGGGGCGTAGTGCACGGCTAGGCGCCAATTGCCACCCGCGATGCCGATGGCGGTGGTGCAGTCAATGAGCCAGTCCTCCGGCTTGACGGTCCCGTTGTACTTGGGGGTGTCGCGGGGAAGCATGAATCCTTTGGTGAAGGGCTCATGCCGGATGCGTGGGCCGAAACCAGCCGGACCGACCGCGTTGTTCTCCTCCAGCTCGAGGCAGAGGGTGAGCTGCTCGATGCGGTGATGGGCGTCGGTGTCGTCGATGGCACGCGTGCCCAGCCGGCTTGCGACCGGGCCACGGGGAGCCGGGTCGGCTGAAGCCGTATGGCCACACCGGCCGGATGGCGGGGGAGGGTCTTGCCGCTGTCGGTCCCCATCCGGCTGGATGGCGGGGGAGGGTCTTGCCGGCGCCAGTCCTTTGGGGCCGGCTCCGCGCCCAGGTCGTCGCCAGCCGTCAAGGCGAGGTTGCGCCGGGTTCGGGTTCGGCCGGAATGAGCCTCGCTGGGGGGCGGCGAAGATGTCATGTTCGGCTGCTCGGGATCCTTGGTGTGGCATGACTCGGACACCGCGGGAGCGTCAAGGCGGACCTGCTGCGCGTTCACGGTGGTGAGAAGTTCGCGCATGTGCTGCATATGTTCCTGCAGCTCCTCGCCCTGCAGCTGCTCCATGCCCACTGCAGCCGCCTCTGCAGTGCGCATGTTCTTGACGGGGGTGTCGTAGACAGGTGGGATCACGCCAAGTGAGCGGCTGATGGCGGCGCCACGGGTCCGCACCTTGGCAACCCAGCTGGGCTCAGCCACGACGGGGGTGAAGCCGTATGCGGCGTCGCGGTCCCACTGGATGGACTCCAACCGGCGCTACGTAGCAGCGAGCGTCGCAGCCTCATCCAGCAGGCGCTTGCGCTCCTCCTCGAGCTGGGCCCCGACCTGGGTGGCGTTAATGTCGGTGGCGATGGGGATGCTGAGATTCTGCATCATGGCACGCAGTGGGTCGGCCGTGCTGGTGTGCTCCGCTGCGGCCCTGGCGGCAGCGGCCTTCTTCGTGGCGCTGGACTAAGTGGAGCCGGAGTCGGTGACGAGCACGTCTACCCGGACGCAGAGATCTGCCAGGCCATCAGAGGGGTCACAGCCAACGGGGACAGGAGAGTCGGTGATGTCGAGCACCTCGCTGGGGTACTCGTCGGGGTGGGGGCGTCGGAGATGCGCAGTGTGCCGAAGGGGGCGATGAGCGAGCTGGCGAGGCCGGCCGGCGTCGCGCCGGGCGCAGGGACCAGGCCATGTACGCAGAGCTCGCCGGAGTCGGTGAAGGGCCCCGTCTGGAACATGTCTCCTGCCGGCACCTCAAGCTGCCCCACGGTGGGCGCCAACTGTCATGGTGAGCTCACGGCAGATGCCATGGGATGAGAGGAACAGGCAAGAGGCCACCGGTGGGCTCCAGAGGCGAGGTTGGTACGACCGAGCGTGAGACGCAAGACATACCTAGGTTCGGGGCTCTCCGGAGACATAACACCCCTAGTCCTGCCGAGTGTGGTTTATATGAGGATGGTACAAGCTTGCTCCTAGAGCTGGTTTGGGGAGGAAGGAAGGCAGGCCAGTGCATAGGCTGCTCCTTCTTTGTGTATGTGTGAGTGTTCTACTGATGATCGATCGACCCTTTGCATGGGGGAGCACCGGGGGGTCTTATAGGCTGGCACCCCGGGGTTACAATGGTAAAGTTACATGGGCGCGGGGCCGGGATGTCAGTCTCTAGGAGCCGGCAGTGGGGGCCGCCGGGGCGCCGGGTCTGTCGGGTGCGGGTCTCGCCGGGTCCGTCGGGTGCGGGCCGTACCGTGCCCGCCGGGCGTGGGTACAACCGGCTGCTGGGTACTGTAGGCACGCCGTGCGGGACATCATGGGACGGCCGTGCCGTCTTGCTACAGGGTTGCGCCTCCGAGACGCCACCCGCTGATGAAGACATGTACCTAGGGTAGGTTAATAGGCCCGACCTAGACACCCTTACGGAAGACACTGCCCTAAAGCAAATGACATTCAAAGGATGGCACCATCTACCGACTGAAATCGCCACAGGGTGCAACCCACTCGACCAACAGTTCACTCGGACAACCCAATTCCATTCGACCGGGGTGTACTCACTCGACCCTACCGGAAACCACTCGGAAGACAGAAGATCTAAGGTCACTCAGGATGGCAAGGGTCAGGCGTTCACTCCGTAGTCTTAATGATCATTTATTTGCCTTTATTGCTGGCGTTATCAGTAACATCTTGTCTTTACAGACATTGAAACCCTTGTAACGTGGGATGGTTGGGGTTCTGGCGCACTCTATATAAGCCACCCCCCTCCTCAGGCACAAGGGTTCGCACCCCCTGTAACTTCACGCATAAGTCAATCGACCGAGCCTCCGGGCACCGAGACGTAGGGCTGTTACTTCCTCCGAGAAGGGCCTAAACTCATAAATCTTGCGTGCACAACCTCACCGTAGCTAGGATCTTGCCTCCTCATACCTACCCCCCATTCTACTGTCAGACTTAGAACCACGACAGTTGGCGCCCACCGTGGGGCAGGTGTCTTAGCAACTTTCCGGTGAGGTTGCGATTTTTTCCGATTCCCATCATCATGGTTTCGGGTGGAGGTTTGGCTGAGGGCCACGAGATCCGTCTCGGTGCGCTCGTCTTCATCGCCGATGACTCCGCCTAGCTCTAGGAGGCCCCCCTCGACGTCGAGACGTTCCCCATCTGCGAGGCGACGCACTTTCGCGCATGTGTCCCCGGCGTCCTTCTGCGGCAGCTGTCGACCCAATATCGGTCGTTTCCTACGGTGTCTTCGTCCCCCGCTGTTCGTCGTCGCAAGCGATCTGGTCGATCGCGGCTTCAGCGGTGGGTGAAGCATGCAGTGGCACGTCAATCGGCCAATCCTCAGGTCGCGGCAATCGAGCCCGATGAATCTCTCTATGGCCTGTTCGATCTGTCGACTGGCTCCGTCGAGACTCTGTCCGAGTGCGGCAGCAGCGATCCTGCGGCGGAGGTCCTGAAGGTCGACACGCCGCGTAGCCCGCCTGGCATGCATCGCAACGGAGGCGGCGACGGCGGTGGCGATCCGTCGCATGTTCACGAGGAATACCACCCCGAAACCCTCTCTTCACAGCGGAGGGAGGAACTTCACCGCCGCAACGAGGAAGCACTCCACACGCCCATCATCGGAGAGACCTCTGAGACTCGGGCCTTGGAGGCCGCGCGCTTGGCCACTTTGGCTGAACGCACTCGACTGGAAAATCTTCAGCATGCACTCGACGAACGTGCTCGGCAGCGGATTCCTGAGTCCAGTCAACGAAGGCAATTATTCCCTCCTGAACCTCAGGTATACCGCACTCCGATTCAGAACCTTGCAGCCGCAGCTCGTATAGCAGAATCCATCCAGCCATCCCAGTCAGAAGCTGGGCGAGGTTTGATGCAGATCCGGGCTCTGCTCCGGGCGGCAGGAGACCAAAACACTGCAGTATCACAGTCGCGTGACAGAATCCATAGCAGATCTGTGGTGGCTGACACAGTTCAGCCGGCTCACAGCCCAAGATCGCCTCCGTGGCGTGAAGGGCGGGTGCATCGGCAGGATCAGCATTTGGGTCGGATCCATGAGCAGTACAATCATTGACTCGGCCATGATGACCACCGTCGAGCGCCTACACCCCCTCCGAGAAGTGGATCATATGTGCCCCGGCACTATGATGACAGGCGCCCGTACAGCGGAGGGTGGTGGACACCGGTCGACCCAAGGGAGCCAGGGTTTGATGCAAGGTCAATTTTGGTGCAAGGTTTGGTCGACAGGAACCGAGCACACAGAGAGGGGCAAGGCAGAGCTCGCCCGAGTGGAAGCAGGATTCATGTTTCGGGTCCCGAGTGTTTTAGCAGATCTATCAGAGCCGCTGAGATCCCCCCCAACTTCAGGTTGGCGACTGGGGTCAGTAAGTTCACCGGTGAGTCGAAGCCTGATACTTGGCTGGAAGATTACCGAGTGGCTGTCCAGATCGGTGGTGGAAATGATGAAGTAGCTATTAAACACCTTCCTCTCATGCTGGAAGGGTCGGCCAGAGCATGGCTGAATCAGTTGGCTCCAGGCAGTATATTCAGCTGGGAGGAGTTAGCCCGAGTGTTTGTCAGGACATTTGAGCGCACATGCAAACGACCTGCGGGGTTGACAGAATTGCAGCATTGTGTTCAGAAGCCGAATGAAACTCTAAGGGATTACATCCAAAGATGGACCACACTACACCACACGGTAGAGAATGTATCCCAACACCAAGCAGTTTGTGCCTTCAAGGAAGGCATTCGGTATCGGGAGCTTAACTTGAAATTCGGTCGGACAGGAGATATGTCTCTGACCCGAATGATGGAAATAGCCACCCGGTATGCTAATGGTGAAGAAGAGGACCGACTCCGCAGTGGGAAGGGCAAGCCAGTCGCCCAAGACACCGGAGTGGGTCGGAAGCAGAAACGCAAAGCCGAGCCAGCAGGTCCAGGTGAAGCTGCAGTTGTAACTCAAGGAAAATTCAAAGGAAAGCCCAAGGGACCCTGGATCCCCAAGAAGGTGAAAGATCAGGCTGGGAACGATGTGTTGGACTTGCCATGTCACATTCACACCAAGAAGGATGAAGAGGGAAATCTGATTTATCCCAAACACACCACTCGACAGTGTCGGCTCCTGACCCAGCAGTTCCGAGAGAAACAGCCCAATGAAAAGGAAAAAGAGTCTGACAAGGATGGTGATTAGGAAGAAGATGATGACGGTTTCCCTAACGTCAATTCCACTTTGATGATTTTTGCTGACATTGAGAGTAAAAGTCGACTGAAAGTCATCAACAGAGAGGTAAACATGGTTGCTCCGGCAACAACGACATACTTGAAATGGTCAAAGACTCCCATCACATTCGACCAATCTGACCACCCACCGCACGTCGCCACCCACGGGAGGCAAGCGTTGGTGGTCGACCCGGTCGTTGGGGGCACCCGACTGACCAAAGTCTTGATGGATGGTGGCAGCGGCTTCAACATTTTGTATGCAGAGACTCTTCGTGGGATGGGCATTCCGATGTCCAGGCTCAGTGAGAGCAACATGCGGTTCCATGGTGTCATTCCAGGGAAGAAAGCTGATTCACTCGGACAGATCACTCTTGACGTGGTTTTCGGCGACTCAAAGAATTACCGCAAGGAGAAGTTGGCATTTGAAGTTGTGGATTTTCATAGTGCCTATCATGCTATTCTGGGCAGAACTGCATATGCCCGTTTCATGGCTCGACCGTGTTACGTGTACCTCAAGCTGAAGATGCCTGGCCCCAAGGGCGTGATCACGGTCACTGGCAATAGGCAATGAGCAAAAGAGTGCCTCCAGAAGGGCTCTAAGATTGCCGATGAACAGATGGCAGCGATTGGAATGGAAGAGTATAAGAAGACTGCAGATCCGAGTGATTTGTTGCGCACTAAGAAGCCTGCTTCCGAGTCTGCATTTCAGTCGTCCGGTGAAACAAAGCCTGTTCACATTCTCCCGACCGATCCCAGTGCTGCACCGACTCGTATCTCAACAACACTCGACAGCAAATAGGAAGAAGCGCTCATCCAGTTCCTCCGTGAGAACTGGGACATCTTCGCATGGAAGCCATCTGACATGCCGGGTGTACCCAGGGGGCTGGCTGAGCACCGTTTGCGAGTCGATCCAAAGGCAAAACCCGTGAAAGAGCACCTCCGTCGGTCCGCTACGGAGAAGAGAAAGGCAATCGGCGAGGAGGTGGCTCGGCTTTTGGCAGCTGAGTTCATCCGTGAGATTTACCACTCCGAGTGGCCCGCCAATGTTGTCATGGTTCCCAAGAAGGACGATTCACTCCGTATGTGCATTGATTTCAAGCATATCAATCGAGCCTGCCTGAAAGATCATTTTCCTCTCCCCCGCATCGATCAGATAGTCGACTCGACTGCGGGATGTGAGCGATTGTCCTTCCTGGATGCATATTCCGGGTACCATCAGATCCGACTGTATGGACCTGATGAAATTAAAACAACTTTTATCACCCCCATTCGGGTGCTTTTGCTATGTCACCATGCCCTTTGGTCTCAAGAATGCTGGTGCCACATTCATGCGCATGATACAGAAGTGCCTGCTAACTCAAATCAGTCGGAATGTGGAAGCATACATGGATGACATCGTGGTTAAGTCGCGCAAAGGTTCCGACCTGCTGTCTGACCTTGCTAAAACCTTTGCCAATTTGAGAAGATATGATATCAAGCTTAATCCGTCGAAGTGTACATTTGGAGTTCCAGGTGGAAAGTTACTCGGTTTCCTCGTTTCCGAATGTGGGATCGATGCAAACCCAGAAAAAGTTGGTGCAATCCTCCGAATGAAACGCCCTGTGTGTGTACATGACGTTCAGAAGCTTACTGGTTGTTTGGCAGCTTTGAGTCGATTCATCTCTCGCCTCGGTGAAAAGGCATTGCCTCTTTACCAACTGATGAAGAAATCTGATAAGTTCGAGTGGACTCCTGAAGCTGACGCAGCGTTTGCAGAGCTCAAAGCCCTGCTTTCCACCCAGCCGGTGCTTGCTGCTCCAATCAGCAAAGAGCCTTTACTGCTTTATATAGCAGCCAATGGACAGGTTGTCAGTACAGTACTCACGGTCGAGCGGGAAGAAGAAGGCAAAACTTACAAGGTTCAACGCCCAGTATACTATATTTCTGAAGTCTTAACTCCATCCAAGCAGAGATATCCACATTATCAGAAGCTTGTCTATGGAATCTACTTGACCACGAAGAAGGTTGCACATTACTTCTCAGATCATTCGATTACAGTCATCAGTGACGCTCCGTTGTCAGAAATTCTAAACAACAGAGATGCAACTAGCCGAGTGGCAAAGTGGGCGATTGAACTCCTTCCGCTGGATATGAAGTTCGAGGCAAAGAAAGCGATCAAGTCTCAAGCGATAGCAGATTTCCTCGTCGAGTGGATTGAACAGCAGTTACCGACCCAGATACAGTCGGAACATTTGACAAGTTCTTCGACGGGTCCAAGATATTGAATGGTTCAGGCGCTGGAGTGGTCCTGGTATCTCCACGGGGTGACAACCTCAGATATGTTCTCCAGATTAACTTTGATTCCTCCAACAATGAAGCTGAATATGAGGCACTCTTGTATGGATTGCATATGGCCATTTCACTCGGCGTCCGCCGCCTAATGGTTTACGGTGACTCAGATTTAGTGGTTAATCAAGTGATGAAGGAGTGGGACGCCAGGAGCCAAGCTATGACTGATTATTGCAATGCGGTGAGGAAGTTAGAAAAGAAGTTTGAAGGGCTAGAGCTCCACCATATACCCCGATTGAAGAATCAAGCAGCTGATGACTTGGCAAAGATAGGATCCAAGCGGGAGCCTATTCCCAGCAATGTGTTTTTGGAGCATATTCACGCACCATCAGTTCAAGAAGATCCCTTCACAGAAGAGCCCCCACAGCCTAAAAGTTCCACTGATCCGACTGAAGTTGAAATCCCAGCTGTGGTCGACTTGATCATGGAAGTTTTGATTGTTGTTCCAGATTGGACAGTGCCGTACATTGCATATATTCTCAGGAAAGAGCTTCCAGAGGATGAAGAAGAGGCTCGCCAGATTGTCCGTCGATCCAAAGCCTTCACAGTAATGGGGGAGCAACTCTATAGAGAAAGTGTCACGGGGGTCATTTAGAAATGCATCACTCCGGAAGAAGGCCGGATGATCCTCGATGATATTCACTCGGGAACCTGTGGTCACCATGCGTCTTCTCGGGCCATCATGGCCAAAGCGTATCGAGCAGGGTTTTATTGGCCGCGGGCAAATGAGATGGCAAAGGAGATAATTGACAAATGTGAGGGCTGCCAGTTCTACTCCAACATGTCCCACAAACCCGCTTCAGCCCTGAAGACCATTCCACTTGTCTGGCCTTTCGTTGTTTGGGGTTTGGATATGGTGGGACCTCTGCAGACTGGCAGGAGTGGCTTCACCCATGTGCTTGTAGCAGTCGACAAGTTCACCAAGTGGATCGAAGCTAAACCTGTCAAAAACCTGGATGCAAGTACTGCGGTCAGCTTCATCAGAGGGTTAACATTTAGATATGGAGTCCCACACAGCATCATCACGGATAATGGGTCGAACTTTGATTCTGATGAGTTCCGAGCTTTCTGTGCATCCCAAGGTACTCGGGTCGACTATGCTTCAGTCGCCCACCCTCAGTCGAATGGACAGGCAGAAAGAGCAAATGGTTTGATTCTCAAAGGGCTGAAACCTCGATTGATGCGCGACCTCAAGCATGCGGCCGGCGCTTGGGTAGATGAGCTACCGTCAGTCCTTTGGGGATTAAGAACAACACCAAATCGGTCAACTGGTCAAACCCCCTTCTTCATGGTCTATGGGGCTGAAGCTGTGCTGCTGAGTGACTTGCTTCACAATGCACCCCGAGTAGAACTCTTCTCAGAAGCCGAAGCAGAAAGAGCTTGAGAAGATGTTGTTGATCTTCTGGAAGAAGAAAGAGAGATGGCCTTGATCCGATCGACCATTTACCAGCAAGACCTTCGTCGATTATATGCCAGAAATGTGAAGGGTCAAGCATTTCAGGAAGGGGACCTTGTGCTCCGAGTGGAGCAGCAACGGCCTCACAAACTTGCCCCCGCTTGGGAAGGTCCCTTCATCGTCACCAAGGTGCTCCACAACGAAGCGTATCACCTCTACAATGTGGAGCATAATAAGGACGAGCCACGCGCTTGGAATGCGGAGCTACTCCGCCGTTTTTATACTTAAGTGTTCAGACTAATGAGATGTAATAAAGAGTACCTTTCAGTTTGTTTATCAAAGACATGGTTTTACAGTCTCCTAAATGATTGTTGTTACTAACACATGTGTCCAAAATCCCCCAGTGGGTGGCTTAGCCGCGAATCCGATTCGCCTAAGTTCAAAAAATCCTACCGAGTGATGAGCAACCCTCTCACTCGGGGGCTTAGCTGCAGTCCTGTACTCGCCTAAGTTTAAAAAAAATCCTACCGAGTGATGAGCAACCCTCTCACTCGAAGGCTTAGCTGCAGTCCTGTACTCGCCTAAGTTTAAAGAAAATCCTACCGAGTGATGAGCAACCCTCTCACTCGGGGGCTTAGCTGTAGTCCTGTACTCGCCTAAGTTCAAAAAATCCTACCGAGTGATGAGCAACCCTCTCACTCGGAGGCTTAGCTGCAGTCCTGTACTCGCCTAAGTTTAAAGAAAATCCTACCGAGTGATGAGCAACCCTCTCACTCGGGGGCTTAGCTGCAGTCCTGTACTCGCCTAAGTTTAAAAAATCCTACCGAGTGATGAGCAACCCTCTCACTCGGGGGCTTAGCTGCAGTCCTGTACTCGCCTAAATTTAAAAAATCCTACCGAGTGATGAGCAACCCTCTCACTCGGAGGCTTAGCTGCAGTCCTGTACTTGCCTAAGTATAAAACATGCTCCATCCTGATCTGCAAGGACGACGAGGTGCAGGTCATCCGCGACCCTATCCTCAGAACTACGTCTGTTCTGAGTGAAGATACAAGTTCCACTCAGAAATAAAAACAAGCATATTTAAGGGCAAACAAAGTCCGGATGAAGGAGCTTAAAAGTACTCGGGCATAAGGCCCGAGGAAGTTTTACGGTTACAAAATCACTCGGCATACCGAGGCAAATTGAACCGGATCATAAAAGTTCGGATGAAGGAGCTCAAAGTACTCGGGCATCAGGTCCGAAGGGAGTTTTACGGTTACAGAATCACTCGGCATACCGAGGCAAATTGAATCAGATCATAAAAGTTTCATTCACTCCGCAGAGGGGCTGGCAGGCTCGACAAACTCGTCCAGGTCAATTCCGTCTGCGATTCGAGTAGCAGCAGCAATGAAGGTCTCCATGAAAGACTGGAAGTCGAGTTTCTTGGTGTTGGCGACCTTGATTGCCGCTAGCTTCTCTTCTCTGGCTTCCCTGCAGTGGACGCGAACCAGGGATAAAGCTATGTCAGCACCGCATCGAGCGGCGGACTTCTTCCACTCCTGCACTCGACCAGGAATCTCATTAAGTCGAGTCATCAGAGACTCGAGGTCGTTTCGGAGCGTGTCCCCTGGCCAGAGCGCCGTGTCGATCCACGAAACTGCGACCTTGAGTCGAGCAAGATATTCCAAGGCACTGGCGAGGCGAGACTCCAGTCGGAGCACATTCATGGCTGCTTCATCTTTGACAGGGGAGTTGATAGGGTCCAAGTTCGTCTCGACTCGCCCAGTTTCTTCCTCGAAGTCTTGACAGAATTCTGCACTCGCAGAAAAATAATGAGTCGATAGCGGTATGATGAGTCGACGAAAGCAAACCAATCGCACAGAGAAAAGTACCTTCAAGCATGAGGAATAATTTTTTGGCGAGTCCTCCCAGGTAGTTCTCCAGCTCGTCCCTCCTGCGGGTGATGTCTTCTACTTTGTCGGTCAGGGTTCGCTTGTCCTTCTTCAGACGAGTCACTTCTTTGTTGGCTTCATCAAGAGCAGCCTTTAGCTTGGCATTCTCTCCCTCCAGCTGTCCGACTGAAGCCAGCTTTTGGTCAGCAAGCGCCAGTTTGACTTCGGCAGTTTTCTTCGCAACCGCAAGGTCAAGGTCCTTCTTCTCCAAAGCTTGTCTCATTGTTTCTAGAAAGAACAACATTCGAATCAGAGAAAGGAGGAGAAAAGGTGGCAAGAGAACCGGTTGACAAACTTTCCTTACCAGCAGCGTCATCCTTAGCCTTCAGCAAGTTGTTTCGAGCCAACTCCAGGTCAAGATTGAGCTGAGTTTGCTTCTTCTCCAAGTCAGCAAACCGGGCTCCAAGATCACAAGATTTCTGCGTTCAGAAGATAGTCAGTCGGCAGACACAAAGACTATTGCCGAATCAAACATTCGCCAATAGTCTCGGGGACTACACCCAGTGGGTGCACTCAGCGTGCCCCCACTGGTCCGACTCTTTCATTCGACTTGGTCCGTCCAGTCAAAAAAAAAACTCAGACCATAGCCGACTGCCCGCAATCGACTACGGTCTCGGGGACTACATCAAGTGGGTGCACTCAGCGTGCCCCCTCTGGTAAAGGTTCCACTCGGCATGATCTGCCCAACCCGAGTGGAAAAGATCTCTTAAAAGACCCCCGCCGAATCAAACATTCAACGGCGGTCTCGGGGACTACACCCAGTGGGTGCACTCAGCGTGCCCCCACTGGTTCAGAGATTCGATCAGCACAACCTAGTCGACTCAAGTGGAAAAACTACTCAACAGAAATTAAAACAACCAGTGGGTGTACAGACTGACAATGGGTGTGCAATTAAAGGTTCCAAAACGCTCATCCACGGACGTCTTGCAGATAAAGCAGCAGTTCCTAAATATCATATCCCAACAGAACAAGCGTCAAGATGGAGTTCAGTCGGAAGTAAGCTAACCTGGACATTGGCTTGAAGTGCTGAGCTGGCATCATAGGCAGCTTGACTGGCCTCGCGCACCACCTTCATTTGCTCCATCATAACGTCAGCCTGGCGTATAGCCTCCTGGGCAGCACTCACTTGGTCTTCTGGGACTTGATGGGCGGTGGGAGGTGCAGTCGGTGTATCAGTTGCAGTAGCATGAGAGCTTGAGGCATGAAGTTGGACAGACGGAGGAAGGGCCCGCACAGTCGACGACGAAGGACGAGCACTCGACAAGGGAATCGCAAAAGTAACGAAGGCACGGTTGAAGTCCCCGGATTGCTGGATAGCTGGTTCCGTCGCCGGTGTCGACTGGGACGTCTTGCTAGCTGGCACCTTCTTGACTGAGGCCCTGCTCCTCCTACCCACGAGTTCTTGTGGCTCATTTTCATCATCGTCTTGAAGTTCAATAACATCTCGCGGAGCTGCAAAAGAATCGACCACAAGAGTTCAGTCGACTGTAGAATTGGCTAGCAAAGAAAAGATGAAGATAACAGGGGTCATACTTGCTTTGGAGGTGACCGCATCCTCCATCTCCTCATCACCATCATCTTGGTAAGCAGAAGTCCCGGAGGTAGCAGCACTGCGAATCTCAAGGTTCACTCGGTCAAGCAAGTGGATGGGTCGGCAACTGATATAAGATTCTTCAAACAAAGGGTGAAAACGAACCGCTTACGCAGAGGCGACGGGAACATCAACCTTGATCTTGGGCAAAGCCTTCCGTGGCTTGGACGGCGCGGTCTTGAGCTGCTTCAGAGCCTTCTCAGTCGGCACCGGAGAAGATGTTCGAGTGCGCTTCGAAGTCTGTCCAGTCGGTGCTACCACCTTGCCCCGGATACTTGTTGGGTCGTGCTTGTGCTTGGAACGCTTTTCCGTGCGAGGTGGAGAATCGACCTCCTCCTCACTGCTCGAGTTTTCCTGCTCTTCATCACTCTCCCCATCGGAGTTCCAGTCGCCGATGTCGCCTCCGCTCTCTTCTCCTTCCTGGATCTGCTCCCCGTTGGGCATCGAGTACATCTCAGTATATATCTGCGAAGCAAAGAATCGAACAAGCATCAGTCGGTTCCAAAGACAGTTTACAAATTAGAGTAAAAGTCACTCGACATCGAAGGTCTGACCTTGTCTGGTTCGTTATCAGCGCCGAGTGGCAGAATTCTCCTAGACCCCCTGGGGTTGTCTCTGTTTCCGATAATGCTCTGCAGCCACCGCGCCACCGTCTCCTCGGCAACTTCCTCCGGGTGGATCCGAGCAGAATCATCGGCGCCCGAATACATCCACATAGGATGATCGCGGGCCTGGAGCGGCTGGATGCGGCGAGTGAGGAACACCTCTAGCAAATCCATGCCGGTCACGCCATCGCGGACAAGTTGGATTACGCGGTCGACCAACATGTTCACCTCCACCTTTTCTTCTGGAGTCACTTTCAAGGAAGAGGGCTTTTCAATTCGCCCCATGGCAAAGGGAGGAAGGCCAGTCGACTGACCAGGAGTTGGTTTGTTCTTACAATAAAACCAGGTCGACTGCCACCCTCTGACCGAATCGGGAAGAGTCATAGGTGGAAATGTGCTTTTGCCTCTCATCTGGATCCCTAGACCTCCGCACATCTGAATCACGTGTGTCCTCTCATCACTCGGATTGGCCTTTTTCACAGACTATGAGCGGCAGGTGAAGATGTGTTTGAAGAGACCCCAATGTGGTCGACAACCCAAGAAATTCTCACACATGGAGACAAACGCAGCTAGGTATGTGATGGTGTTCGGAGAAAAGTGATGAAGTTGGGCTCCGAAAAAGTTCAGAAAACCTCGGAAAAAAGGATGAGGGGGCAGAGAAAAACCACGGTCGACGTGAGTCGCGAGGAGGACGCACTCACCCTCCTGTGGTTGCGGCTCGGTCTCGTCACCTGGCAGCCTCCAAGACCCATGGTCGATCAAGCCTCCCTCGACCAGATCCTCCATGTCTTCTTGCCAAATCGTGGAGCGAATCCAATCGCCCTGGATCCAGCCGGGCGGCAGGCCGGATCTCGACGACGAGCCTCCCCGACTCGTCTTCTTGCCCTTCGCTGCCGCCGTCGCTTTCTTCGCACGCTCCAAGGCCGTCGTCTTCTCCTTCCCCATCGCGGTAGGCTGCGCTCAGACGGAGCGGCGACGTCGAAGGTGGCGGCGAATGCGGTGGTGAAACGGGAGAGGAGGAAGGAGATGGGGAGCACAGTACCGGGCTCATCGACCCCGACGCCTTATATGGGTCCACTCCCGAGTGGCTGACTAGTGGGCCCAGACAATCCAGTCAAATCCCGCAACAGTCGCGCGCTGGATACATGGCGAAAAAGGTGGCACGAGAATCGAGGCGTCCCTGCCTAATCCGCTCCGTCTACTGCGGTCCTCTCCGTCCCGCACGCTTCTCCAAATTTCGAATCCCGTGAGATCCGGAAAGCGGCAGCATGACCAATCGCGCCAAGGATCTTATACCATATCAACATTCGGAGCTCATCAGAAAAAATCACTTGACGACCTCTGAATGGACCCAGGCGACTGAAAATGAAGTTGAACTTTTTACAAAGATCACCGGCCCGGTTAGGATGCCTCTGAAGCATATAAATCGGGTCGGAACCATCTTCAACCCCTTCTCCACTCGAACCCAGATCCATTCGGGGGCTAATGATGAAGACATGTACCTAGGGTAGGGTAATAGGCCCGACCTAGACACCCTTACGGAAGACACTGCCCTAAAGCAAATGACATTCAAAGGATGGCACCATCTACCGACTGAAATCGCCACAGGGTGCAACCCACTCGACCAACAGTTCACTCGGACAACCCAATTCCATTCGACCGGGGTGTACTCACTCGACCCTACCGGAAACCACTCGGAAGACAGAAGATCTAAGGTCACTCAGGATGGCAAGGGTCAGGCGTTCACTCCGTAGTCTTAATGATCATTTATTTGCCTTTATTGCTGGCGTTATCAGTAACGTCCTGTCTTTACAGACATTGAAACCCTTGTAACGTGGGACGGTTGGGGTTCTGGCGCACTCTATATAAGCCACCCCCCTCCTCAGGCACAAGGGGTCGCACCCCCTGTAACTTCACGCATAAGTCAATCGACCGAGCCTCCGGGCACCAAGACGTAGGGCTGTTACTTCCTCCGAGAAGGGCCTAAACTCGTAAATCTTGCGTGCACAACCTCATCGTAGCTAGGATCTTGCCTCCTCATACCTACCCCCATTCTACTATCAGACTTAGAACCACGACACCCGCCACAGGTGGTGGCTTGGTCGGCACGATAGCCGAGCCCGCCAAGGCCGGCGTAAAGGGGGGCGCACTATAGCCATGCCCGTTTGTCGGTGGAGGTTTGTCTTGTGGGAACCGGCCGACGTGCGCCAGCCGGCTTGACCGGGTTGCGGTGGGAAGCCGGCCAGGGACGCGCCGGATTGAGGGGCATTGCTAGCCCTGATGTAAAGGATCCGGGTTTCGTTGCCTGCCCGAAATCCATCCCCCCGACAGTATGCGGACTTGAACTATTGTCCCATTTGCAACTCTTCCAAGTATGTTATGGTAGACAACGGTATGGGTGAGAAGAGTGATGTCTACTACGCAACCTTCTTCTTGTAGACTCGTGTTGGGCCGCCAAGCGCAGAGTTTTGTAGGACAGTAGCAATTTTCCCTCAAGTGGATGACCTAAGGTTTGTCAATCCATGGGAGGCGTAGGATGAAGATGGTCTCTCTCAAACAACCCTGCAACCAAATAACAAAGAGTCTCTTGTGTCCCCAACACACCCAATACAATGGTAAATTGTATAGGTGCACTAGTTCGGCGAAGAGATGGTGATACAAGTGTAATATGGATAGTAGATATAGGTTTTTGTAATCTGAAAATATAAAAACAGCAAGGTAGCTAGTAACAAAAGTGAGCAAAAACGGTATTGCAATGCTTGAAAACAAGACCTAGGGTTCATAGTTTCACTAGTGCAAATTCTCTCAACAATGATAACATAATTGGATCATATAACAATCCCTCAATGTGCAACAAAGAATCACTCCAAAGTTTCTATTAGAGAATGTAGGACGAAAATGTGCATCAACCCCTATGCATAGATTACCCTCTGTTGGAAAAGGCAGTGCCTAGGAGGCGCTTAGGCACGCCTAGGTGCTAGGCAATGGCCAAACGCCTCGCCTAGGGCATAAATGGAGGTCTAGGCAGGGCAAGCAAGGAATTGCCTACCCAAGCAAGAAATCATACCACATACTGCACTGATATGCCAAACGGGTTATGTTCCAATGGCAGTAGATGGTAATTAACTTATTTATATGTCCTAAACTAATATCAACACCCATATAATAATCACAAATACACTATGAGTAAAAACTAAATTACCGCCTAGGCCGCGCCTAGGGCGCTTAGGCACCACCTAGGCACTAGGCGAAGGACAACCGCCTCGCTTACGCCTACCACTTTTTCCAACCTTGAGATTACCCCAATGTCTCCTCGGGAATCCGCGAGTTGAGTGCGAAAACATACATCAAGTGAATCAATAGAACATCCCATTGTCACCACAGATATCCCATCGCAAGACATACATCAAGTGTTCTCAAATCCAATACTCAATCCAACATAACGAAACCACAAAGAGCAAGACTCAATTCATCACAAGAAAGTAGAGGGGGAAGAACACCATATGATCCAACTATAATAACAAAGCTCGCGATACATCAAGATCGTGCCAAATCAAGAACACGAGAGAGAGAGAGAGAGAGAGATCAAACACATAGCTACTGGTACATACCCTCAGCCCCGAGGGTGAACTACTCCCTCCTCATCATGGAGACCGCCGGGATGATGAAGATGGCCTCCGATGATGGTTTCCCCCTCCGGCAGGGTGCCGAAACGGGCTCCCGATTGGTTTTTCAAGGCTACTGAGGCTTACGGCGGCGGAACTTCCGATCTAGGGTTCTTTTCGGAGGTTTCTATATTTATAAGAATTTTTGGCGTCGGAAACAAGTCAAGGAGGTGCCCGAGGGACCCACAAGCCCTCAAGGCGCGCCCTGGGGGGTAGGGCGCGCCCCTGGCTTGTGGACTCCTCGGGACTCTTCTGGTCCATAAAAAATCACCGTAAATTTTCAGCCCATTCCGAGAACTTTATTTCTGCACAAAAAAACGACACCACGGTAGTTCTGCTGAAAACAGCGTCAGTCCGGGTTAGTTCAAATAAAATCATACCAAAACCATATAAAATTGTTGCAAACATGGCATGAATACTTCATAAATTATAGATACGTTGGAGACGTATCAGCATCCCCAAGCTTAATTCCTGCTCGTCCTCGAGTAGGTAAATGATAAAAGAAAGAATTTATGAAGTGTGAATGCTACATAGCATATTTATCAATGTAATCTTCTTTATTGTGGCATGAATATTCAGATCCATAAGATTCAAAACAAAAGTTTAATATTGACATAAAAACAATAATACTTCAAGCATACTAATAAAGCAATCATGTCTTCTCAAAATATCATGGCCGAAGAAAGTTATCCCTACAAAATCATATAGTCTGGCTATGCTCTATCTTCATCACACAAAATATTTCATCATGCACAACCCCGATGACAAGCCAAGAAATTGTTTCATACTTTTAATGTTCTCAAGTTTTTTCAACTGTCACGCAATACATGAGCGTGAGCCATGGATATAGCACTATAAGTGGAATAGAGTATGGTGGAGGTTGTGAGGAGAAGACAAAAAAGGAGAAAGACTCACATCAACTAGGCAAATTAATGGGCTCTGGAGATGCCCATCAATTGATATCGATGCAAGTCAGTAGGGATTGCCATGCAATGGATGCACTAGAGCTATAAGTGTATGAAAGCTCAAAAAGCAACTAAGTGGGTGTGCATCCAACTTGCTTGCTCACGAAGACCTAGGGCAATTTGAGGAAGCCCATCATTGGAATATGCAAGCCAAGTTCTATAATGAAAAATTCTCACTAGTATATGAAAGTGACAAAATAGGAGACTCTCTATCATGAAGAACTTGGTGCTACTTTGAAGCACAAGTGTGCAAAAAGGATAGTAACATTGTCCCTTCTCTCTTTTCCCTCATTTGTTTCTCTTTTTTTGGTTTGGGCTTCTTTAGCCTTTTTTTTATTTGGGCTTCTTTGGCCTCTTTTAATTTTTTATAAATTCCGGAGAGTCATCCCAACTTGTGAGGGAATCATAGCTTCCATCATCCTTTCCTCACATGGGACAATGCTCTAATAATGATGATCAACACACTTTTATTTACTTATAACTCAAAAATTACATCTCGATACTAGAACAGAATATGACTCTATATGAATGCCTCCAGCGGTGTACTGGGATGTGCAATGATCAAGAGTGACATGTATAAAAAAATGAACGGTGGCTTTGCCACAAATGCTATGCCAACTACATGATCATGCAAAGCAATTTGACAATGATGGTGTGTGTCATAATAAAACGGAACGGTGGTAGTTGCATGGCAATATATCTCAGAATGGCTATGGAAATGCCTTAATAGTAGGTATGGTGGCTGTTTTGAGGAAAATATATGGTGGGTTTAATGCACCGGCGAAAGTTGCGCGGTACTAGAGAGGCTAACAATGGTGGAAGGGTGAGAGTGCGTATAATCCATGGACTCAACATTAGTCATAAAGAACTCACATACTTATTGCAAAAATTTATTAGCCATCGAAACAAAGTACTACACGCATGCTCCTAGGGGGATAGATTGGTAGGAAAAGACCATCGCTCGTCCCCGACTGCCACTCATAAGGAAGTCAATCAAAAAATAAATCATGCTCCGACTTCATCACATAACGGTTCACCATACGTGCATGCTACGGGAATCACAAACTTTAACACAAGTATTTCTACCAATCCACAATTACTCACTAGCATGACTCTAATATCACCATCTTCATATCTCAAAACAAATGCAGGGAATCAAACTTCTCATCTTATTCAATGCTCTTTATATGAAAGTTTTTATTATATCCCTCTTGGATGCCCATCATATTAGGACTAAATTCATAACCTAAGCAAATTACAATGCTGTTTAAAGACTCTCAAAATAATATAAGTGAAGATTGAGAGTTCATCAATTTTATAAAATAAAACCACCGCCTTGCTCTAAAAAGATATAAGCGAAGCACTAGAGCAGCTACCTAGCTCAAAAGATATAAGTGAAGCACAAAGAGTATTTTAATAAATTCACGATTAATGTGTGTCCCTCTCAAAAGGTGTGTACAGCAAGGATGATTGTGGAAAACTAAAAAGCAAAGACTCATATCATACAAGACGCTCCAAGCAAAACACATATCATGTGGTGAATAAAAATATAGCCTCAAGTAAATTTACCGACGGATTGAAGACAAAAGAGGGGATGCCATCCGGGACATCCCCAAGCTTAGATGCTTGGTTGTCCTTGAATATTACCTTGGGGTGCCTTGGGCATCCCCAAGTTTAGGATCTTGCCACTCCTTATTCCGTTGTCCATCAAAACTTCACCCAAAACTTGAAAACTTCACAACACAAAACTCAACAGAGAACTCGTAAGATCCGTTAGTATAATAAAACAAATCACCACTTTAGGTACTGTTGTGAACTCATTCTAAATTTATATTGGTGTTATATCTACTGTATTCCAACTTCTCCATGATTCATATCCTCGATACTACCCATAGATTCATCAAAATAAGCAAACAACACATAGAAAACAGAATCTGTCAAAAACAGAAAAGTCTGTAGAGATCTGAACTATAGTGATACTTCTGTATCTCCAACAATTCTGAAAAATTAGGACAACGTAGAAAATTTGTATATCAATCCTATGTAAAAAATTCAGAGTTTTTCCACGTTCCAGTGAACTTTAACAATTATGTTACTGGACACAAAAGTTTCTGTTTTTGCACAGAATCAAATCAACTATCAACCACACTATCCCAAAGGCTTTACTTGGCACTTTATTCAACCAAAAGCTATAAAACATGATTACTACAGTAGCTTAATCATGTTAACACACAAAAACAGTAGGGGTAAATATAGGGTTGTCTCCCAACAAGCGCTTTTCTTTAATGCCTTTTAAGCTAGGCATGATGATTTCAATGATGCTCACATAAAAGATAAGAATTGAAACATAACAGGAGCATCATGAAGCATATGACTAGCACATTTAAGCCTAACCCACTTCCTATGCATAGGGATTTTGGGAGTAAACAATTTATGGGAACAAAAATCAACTAGCATAGGAAGGCAAAACAAGCATAACTTCAAGATTTTCAACACATACAGAGGAAACTTGATATCATTGCAATATGTAGAAGCATATGTTCCTCTCTCATAATAATTTTCAGTAGCATCATGAATTAATTCAACAATATAACCATCACATAAAGCATTATTTTCATGATGCACAAGCATAGAAATTTTATTACTCTCCACATAAGCAAAATTCTCATTCAGAATAGTGGGAATATCATAAGAAACTCGAATACTATAAATTGTTTCCACATTAAAAGAGTAATGTTCAGAAAAAGGGTAATCATAATTATGACAAGCTTTATAAATATAATCATCACTACTTTTTATAACATAAGTGTCATCACAATAATCATCATAAGTAGCAACTTTGTTCTCATCATAATCAATTGAAACCTCTTCCAAGATAGTGGAATCATTACTAAATAAAGTCATGACCTCTCCAAATCCACTTTTATCATTATAATAAGATTCAACACCCTCCAAAATAGTGGGATAATTATTATCTAAAGTTGAGACTCTTCCAAACCCACTTTCATAAATATTGCAATCATCATAAATAGGAGGCGTGCTATCATCATAATAAATTTGCACATCAAAACTTGGGGGACTAAAAATATCATCTTCATCAAGCATAGCATACCCAAGCTTGGGACAAACATTAATTGCAGCAAATAAATTCTCAAACATGTCATTCTCATCAAACATAGCATCCCCAAGCTTGTGCATTTGCATATCATAAGCATAATCACTCTCAAAATTAATAGTATGAATATCACCAATAGTATAGCAATTATTATCATCACAATTTTCTAAGTTGGTGCCAAAAATATTTTCAAGATTATAAAAAGTATCATTATTTTCCCAATCATAATCATCACAACGAGTAATAGGCATAACAAAATCATCCTCAACAGTTTCTTCGGACATTGTACCATAAGACAAAGAATCAATATCATCATCAAGTATATCATCTTCCACATTTATTTTTGATTCATTCTCATGAGGCATAACAATAATAGGAGCAACATCATTTGGGAGGGATACCTTTTTACCTTTGCTTCTCCGTCTTTTCTTTTTCTTCTCCGCATCATGTGTGGGTTTAATCAACTTTTTGGAGCTCCTTATTGATGAGATTGGTTGCATAGGAAGCTCATTCTCATAACCTGTTTCATCATGGGAGACAATAGGAGGAAAAGTGGAGAGCTTTACCATTTCATTAGTATTTCTTTTATATTCTATTGGTTTTCCCATCTTTCTATAGTTGGCAATATAAGCATTTTCATTGCAATTTACCATGCAAAACATATATATTTCTTCAAGAGTAGTTTCAACATGGTCGGTGAATATGAATGCTTCAAACCAACTATTTTTATGTGACAATTCTTCACACCCCAAAAATAAACAAAGTTCATTATAAAGTTCAAGGGTGATCAAGTTATTGCTATTTTTAGCCACGATTCGATCATGAAAAAGTGTGCATTGGAAATTAAGATGACCAACTCTATTGCAAAGTTCACAAGTAATGGGATGAAGAGAGCATGATTTTGTAGCAAATTTATCTGTCAGCTTAAGCCACCAACTGGTTTCATCATGTTTATGCTTCTTACAAAATCTATCATCCCAATAAGGCATGTCTTCACAAAGTCTATGCACTCCACAAAAATTGACATGCTTATAAGAAACATTTTTATCATGACTAGTGCAATCATCATTGGTATCATGAAAATTCATAGCAAGCACACTAACAACATTGCAATCATGTTTATCATTCAAAGATTTAGTGCCAAACATTTTATTAACTACTTCTTCTAACACTTTGGCACAATTTTCCTTTCCATCATTTTCACGAAAGACATTAAAAAGATGTAGCATATGAGGCAACCTCAATTCCATTTTTTTTGTAGTTTTCTTTTATAGACTAAACTAGTGATAAAACAAGAAACAAAAAGATTCAATTGCAAGATCTAAAGATATACCTTCAAGCACTCACCTCCCCGGCAACGGCGCCAGAAAAGAGCCTGATGTCTACTATGCAACCTTCTTCTTGTAGACTCGTATTGGGCTTCCAAGCGCAGAGTTTTGTAGGACAGTAGCAATTTTCCCTCAAGTGGATGACCTAAGGTTTATCAATCCGTGGGAGGTGTAGGATGAAGATGGTCTCTCTCAAACAACCTTGCAACCAAATAACAAAGAGTCTCTTGTGTCCCCAACACACCCAATACAATGGTCAATTGTATAGGTGCACTAGTTCGGTGAAGAGATGGTGATACAAGTGTAATATGGATAGTAGATATAGGTTTTTGTAATCTGAAAATATAAAAACAGCAAGGTAGCTAGTAACAAAAGTGAGCAAAAATGGTATTGCAATGCTTGAAAACAAGACCTAGGGTTCATACTTTCACTAGTGCAAATTCTCTCAACAATGATAACATAATTGGATCATATAACAATCCCTCAATGTGCAACAAAGAATCACTCCAAAGTTTCTATTGGAGAACGTAGGACGAAAACGTGCATCAACCCCTATGCATAGATTACCCCAATGTCACCCCGGGAATCCGCGAGTTGAGTGCCAAAAAATACATCAAGTGAATCAATAGAACATCCCATTTTCACCACAGATATCCCATCGCAAGAGATACATCAAGTGTTCTCAAATCCAATACTCAATCCAACATAACGAAACCTCAAAGAGCAAGACTCAATTCATCATAAGAAAGTAGAGGGGGAAGAACACCATATGATCCAACTATAATAACAAAGCTCGCGATACATCAAGATCGTGCCAAATCAAGCACACGAGAGAGAGAGAGAGAGAGAGAGAGAGAGATATCAAACACATAGATACTGGTACATACCCTCAACCCCGAGGGTGAACTACTCCCTTCTCGTCATGGAGACTGCTGGGATGATGAAGATGGCCTCCGGTGATGGTTTCCCCCTCCGACAGGGTGCCGGAATGGGCTCCCGATTGGTTTTTGTGGATACAAAGGCTTACGGCGGCGGAACTTCCGATCTAGGGGTTTTTCGGAGGTTTCTATATTTATAAGAATTTTTGGCGTCGGAAACAAGTCAAGGAGGTGCCCGGGGGGCCCACAAGCCCTCAAGGCGCGCCCTGGGGGGTAGGGCGCGCCCCCTGGCTTGTGGACTCCTCGGGACTCTTCTGATCTAGCTCCAGTGCTTCGGGGGTCTCTTTTGGTCCATAAAAATTCACCGTAAATTTTCAGCCCATTCCAAGAACTTTTATTTCTGGACAAAAAAATGACACCATGGTAGTTCTGCTGAAAACAGCGTCAGTTCGGGTTAGTTCAAATAAAATCATACCAAAACCATATAAAATTGTTGCAAACATGGCATGAATACTTCATAAATTATAGATACGTTGGAGACGTATCAAAGAGGCAGACCAAAATCCCCGTTAATGTTCTTCAGTATATGTCAATCGTACCAAGACTTCAACATCTTTTCATGGTTGAAGAGACGGCCAGACAGATGACATGGCACAAAATGGGCAAAAGAACCGAACTAGATGCAGATGGGAATCATATGATGGTACACACATCGGATGGTTCTGCGTGGAAGCACTTCGATGCATTACATGAGCAAAAAGTGGCAGATCCAAGGCATCCTTGAGTCGCCATCAGCACGGATGGGTTCAATGTGTTTGGTCTGACGGCAACCCAATACAGTTGTTAGCCTGTATTTGTCATTCCACTCAATCTCCCCCCCCCCTCCCGGACAGATTATGCAAAGAAAGAACATTTTCCTGACGTTGATAATTCCAGGGGCCAACTATCCGGGGAAGAATATGAATGTGTACATGCAGCCGCTTAAGGATGAATTGCAAGAAGCTTGGGATAATGGGTTCAAGACATACGACGCCGCTAGCAAACAAAACTTCATAATGCGTGTCTGGTACATGTACTCAATGCATGACTTGCTGGCGTATGCGCTATTCGTTGGCTGGTGTGTGCATGGAAGGTTCCCGTGCCCCACATGCAAGGCAGCTCTTCAGTTTCGTTGGCTGCAGGCGGGTCGCAAGTTTTCTTGCTTCGACTTGCATAGACAGTTCCTGGATCCTCGCCATAAGTTTAGAAAAGACAAGAAGAACTTCATCAAAGGTAGAGTTGTCAAAAACTCTGCACCACCTGCGTTGACAGGCCAACAGACCCTGGATCAGTTAAACGCTCTCGAGCCTGATCCAGAGCGTCCAGGGTATTTCAAGGGGTATAATTCGAAACATGCCCGGACTCACAAGACATGCTTGTGGGATCTGCCTTACTTCAAAGACCTCCTTTGCCCACACAATATCGACGTGATGCACACTGAAAAGAATATCACCGAGGCCTTTTTTGGTACATTGTTCAGCATAGAGGGGAAGTCAAAGGATAATACTAAGGCTAGACTCAATCAGGAGGCTCTATGTGATAGACCGTTACAAAACATGCAAGAACCAAAAGGAAAGCAGAACTGGACGAAGCCAAAGGCATGGTTCAATCTTAGAAGGCTAGCTATGAGGGAAATTATCTTGTGGGTGAAAATGCAGTTGATGTTCCCCGATGGGTATGCAGCGAATCTAAAGAGGGGAGCGAGTCTTGAAAAATTGAAAATATTTGGTCTCAAGAGTAATGATTGGCACATATGGCTTGAGCGGGTAATGTCGGTGATGTTGCATGGCTTTATCCCTGAGGATGAATGGCTAGTACTGGCAGAGCTGAGCTATTTCTTTCGTGTTCTTTGTGCGAAAGAACTATTGCCTGGCGTGCTAGATGAAATGGAAGAGTTGGCTCCGGAGTTGATCTGCAAGTTAGAGAAGATCTTTCCACCGGGCTTCTTTAATCCAATACATCATTTGATTTTGCATCTTCCGACCGAGGCAAGATTGGGGGGCCCATGCAAAATCGTTGGCGATACGCAACTGAGAGGATGCAGAAGACGCTTAGAGCAAAATGTAAAAATAAACATAGAATTGAAGCATCGATGGCCGAGGCATTCATTACTGAGGAGGCGGCAAACTTTGTGACAGCACACTACGAAGCCAAAAATCATCATTTGCATAATCCGAAGCCACGTTACAATGCTGGAGACCCTAAAAAAGGTGGATCCAACCTCAACCTATTCAAAGGGAAGCTCGCACCAGCCGGTGCTTCGAAAGCAATAGCGTTGGATGTCGAAGAATGGCGGACCATTTCGTTGTATATCTTCAACAACCTAACAAAAATGCGGCCATACATCGAGTAAGTTCTCGGCACATTGTTTCGCAACTTCTAATTCCTTTGAACTGCTCTTATTCCCGGAGATTTGATACAGTTGATACGTCGCCAAATTCTTGGATGGAGCGGTGATCCAAAAGGATACCATCGAAGAGTATGAGCTTCTGGCAAAGCATGGAGGCGGCTATCCCGGTTTCATCTCTTGGTTCAAACAAACGGTAATTTCCATTAGACCATTTCATTTCTTCGTCTAATTTGCGGCTAATGCAACAATCCTTTCATAGTAAACTTGTAGGCTAATTCAGAGTCTATGGACGCCGAATTGAGACAAGTCGCTAATGGTTTTGACTATAAGGTCCGTTCATTTGACAAATACGACATCAACGGGTATCGCTTTCGTACCTTTGGCAAAGAGCTATCTATGGCCGACCGAAAGTCTACAAATTGTTGTGTCTTTGCTAACAGCGAAGGAGGTACCTAGTATTATGGAAGAGTTGAAGCAATTTATGAACTTATATTCTATGGTGAAAACCCACCGAACGTCGTAGTCTTCAAATGTTATTGGTTCCAGCCGAAGGAGACTAGAAGGACTCATGAACATATAGGGCTAGTAGAAATCAAACAAAGCACCCATTTATATTTTCCCGATGTCTATATTACGGCTCAACAGGCGACCCAAGTTTTCTATCTACCGTGGGCCTGCCAAACTGATCCAAATCTGAATGGTTGGGATGTCGTTTATGAAGTGCCCCACGTGTTAGACCACCTCCCCCCAATGAAGAGGATTATGAACCTCACATTAACCCAGACACATATGAAGGAGAATTCTTCCAAGAAACACGTTTTTCCAAAAAACGTTTCAAGAACCGCTCTACTTCACCCCAGAACATTGAATTAGACAGCGACAGTGAATCCGACTTCACCCCTGAGCCGGAACAAGAAGAGCCAGAACAAGAAGAGGTTACTGCTGTGGATGACATGTCAATGCTTGACCGATTACATAAAGGAGGCCTTCCACATGTTGATGCCGCTGAACCCGATGAGCACGTCATTCATGATAGTGATGATGATGATGATGCATTTATTGATCCCGGAGCATATATAGATGATCAAGATTATTATTAGTTCATGTCATGTATTCAATTTTTATTATATACATATATATTATTAGTTCATGTTAGGTATTCAATTTTTTTGTGTTGTACATGATGATGATACACTTAAATTATATACATATTATTATTCATGTCGGTATTCAATTTTTTTATGTTGTACTAATTTCGTTTACTCTTTGTCATGGCAGGTGTTGAAAGATGGTAGGCGCGGGTCCAGAGCACTCAAAGGCTCCTTCTTCGTCGGCGCGTGGTGGGAGGAGTACTTCCATTCCACCCCAGTCTCTCCGGAGAGCGTTGCTCGACAGTTTGCAGACATCGGTGGGCGCTTCTTCGTCGGCGTCGTTGCCCACCGGGAGAGGAGGTCAGGGAGGGAAGAAGAGATGAGGTCGGGGAGGACGTGGCCGCGGGAGAGGTAGGTAGGCTGCTACGCCTTCCTCGCCACCCCCCTAGCTGATTCACCCGAGCATAGGACTACTAGGGAGGACAGGTCTGAGGAGGAGGCTACGCGGACTCCGGTCCACGAGCCTCGGGTCGATGGGCCTTCGGCCTACAAGACTTCGGCCCATGAGACTCCGGACCAGGCTACGTCCCAGGAGACGTCCGGATGGGGTACCTGGCCCGATCCGCCTGAGGGGCCGAGTGGCCATGCTAATGGTGGCGGGGACTAGATTTCTGATAGCGAGGGCGAGGTGGTTGAGGGGGGCACCATCTACTAGCGTGGTAGTACACGGCTCCCGCCTGTGCCGGCGACCCGCGAGCAGAGGTGGTTGATTAGGCCTGATGGGGAGAGGTAAGTGCATTTACTCTTTTTGCACCTTTTGCCTTCACGTTTCTTCAAATATCTAATGCGTTGGCCTTGTCATACTGCAGGGGTTGGCTACTCGCCCAGGATGTCCGCAGGCCCAACACCGTCCTTGGTGTGATTTGCTGGCAAAACTTCCCGGGGTTTGTCACGTTGCCCTATGAGGGTCAGCTTCCACAGCTAGGATTGAGCTGGGAGCACTACTTGGCTGCCCCGGCCCCGCCGGAGGAGATGATCGACGGTGTCTTGTGCAACATGAGGGCCGACATGGTGATCAGAAAGTTTTGGGTAATTTCTCCTTTACACAATTAACAATCTTCAAATAGCTAGTTATTGTACTAATCAGTGTTGTCTCGTTTGATTGCAGACCTTCTACAGGTGTGAGGAGGGATACGAGGAGGCCGCGACACAGGTTATCGATGCGGAGTGCAAGCGCCTACTACAAAACTTACGGCACGAGGCTCGGGTGCAGGCTGTTCGAGACTACTACGCCTCGCGTGGTGTTAAGAAGGCCAAGCCGTCGTGCCGCGGAAAGTTTCTGAAGAAGGAGCAATACATGAAGGTAATTACCTATTCTTAAGGCCTTGTACTTAGTTTCCTTGATTTTATTCGTAGGCGTAGCGCTCAAATTTATCTTTACTAACTTAGGTGCCCCCGAGATGGTGGGCGGATAAGATGGATTGTTGGGAGGCGTTGGTGGATGAGTGGTGCTCAGACCAATGGCTAGCCCTCCACAACAATGCCAAGGACCGGCGTGCCCAAATGGAAGGTGTGCCACACCATCAAGGCAGCGCGAACTTATATCAGTTCGGGCGGAACTGGGTATGTGGTTTTGCTTCATGATTCATGCAATTCATTCTTCATGCTAGTTTGAGCCCTTTAATTACTAATTTACTCTGTTCCTCTCTTTTAGGCGCGACACAATAAGGCGGAGGTGCCAGAGGTGTACAACCTCTATGCCATGGCCCATACTGCCTCGTACAAGAAGGCCAAGGCATTCTCTACGTCTGACCTCGATCATCCAGAGAACTTCACCAACATCTCCTCCCACGACAAGCTCGTGAGGTACATAGATGAGGGGAAGGCAAGGAAAGGGGAGGACTTTAACCCAAGCCAGCAGTTTGATCCAGAGCTGGTGATGATATCTGGTGGTGGGAGGTCCCATGGCTCGATAGCCATTGGAGATGGAATTATACATTGTCCTCGCACTCTCCCAAAGATCAAGGCACGCCAAACAAGCTCCTGTCCTGAGATAAGGCCTCATCCACGGCCAGTCGAGCTCGCCTTCGAGGTTAGTTATACGGACTCATATATCTTTCCTCCATTACATTGTGTGTGCGGCCATCGACAATTACAATACTAATGAGGAGTGGTGTTGCAGGCTGCTCTTTAGAAAGAGATAGAGGCAACCCAGGTGCTTCTGCAGGAGAGGGACCGGCAGGCGGCGGAGAAGGAGAGGGAGTTGGAGTAGAGGACGGCTAGGTTGTTGGAGGAGGAGAGGTCACGGAATGACGCGGCTCATCGGGCCATGTACGAGCTCCTCGTGGTAAGTTTCTTCTGCATATTAGCCAAATCATGCACGTAATGTTCATTTCATTAGTAACTAATATGACTGACTCATCAAAACCAAATGTGCAATCTATGTGCGAGAAGACCGGTCAGACCCCTCCGCCGATGCCAGTCATTGCTTTGGTGACCACGGTGAGTTTCATTTGAATGGTCATTAGTTACTAGTCTTAACATTTGAGTGTCATCATGCGAACGAGACATTGAAAATGATCTTTGGTGCAGCATAACTCCAGACAAGCATCGCACGAACGTTCTCCAGGTGTAACCGGCACGAGCAACCCCGGTGCTTCACCTCCGTGATGACGGTAAGTTTTCTCTAGTGTTTTGCTTAACACATTAATAATGACATATACTTAGCTTATTTAGTTCATTTATGACATAATTAGCTTACTTTGGTCAAAAATTGCATAATAACCTTGGTTAGCTCATAAATGGCATATACTTAGCTTATTTTCCTCCAAAATGACATAATAAGCTTATTTTACCTAAGTTAGCTCTAAAATGACCTATACTTAGCTTTGTTTCCTCCAAAATGACCTAAGTTAGCTATAATATGCTAAGTTAGCTCTAATATGCTTAGTTCACCTCCATGTTAGGTCTACTTCTTATTCTTCTTCTAGTCTTCTTCTTCTAACTTTCTTTTTTCACATTCTGCATATTTGATTCACTTCACGGAAGCTTGCATTGATGGAGTGCTTGTGTTTACTTTCTGTTTTGATTTTGTATCGATGAACAATGAGGAACTTGCTACCTATGGATGAAACTATTGTAATATGGATGAAACTATGTATGTATGGATGAAACTTATGTGTTGGATATCATATATTTGCTGTGAGACTTGCTCATATTGTTTGCCCTGTGAGATATATATATATCATATATTTGCTGTGAAAATGCTTGGATATAACAAAAAACAAAATAAAAAGGGGCAATATAGGCACTTTGCCGTCTGCCACCGACGGCAAAGGGCTCTTTGTCGTCTGCCACTGACAGCAAAGGTGACACGTGGCAGCAACCTGTGCAACCTGGGAGCACTAGGTCTGAGCCATTTTGGTTACTTTGCCGTCGGTGGCAGACGACAAAGGCTGGTGTGACTTTGCCGTCGGTGGCGGACGGCAAAGTCTGCCAGCCCCCACTTGAGGTCAGCTGACATCACCTGGCAGACGACAAAGGAGCTTGTCTCTTTGCCGTCTGCAAGCAGACGACAAAGTCTGCCGTTAGCCACCTAACGGGGCTAACCTCATTGCTATGCCGTCCACTAGCTTTGTCGTCTGTTTTCACTGCATGGCTGACGGCAAAGATCTTTGCCGTCCGCTTTATTTATGCAGACGGCAAAGTAGCTCTTTACCGTGGTTTTCTGTGCTGGAAGTGGGGCCGTCTGCCAGCTGACGGCAAAGATGTTTGCCGTCCGTGAAACTATCCTTTACTGTCTGCCATGGGCCCATGGCAGACAACAAAGTACCTGATTCCTGTAGTGCTCCTTTCCGGTCTAGAATTCCAGCTGCTGGCATTCTCCCTCTTCATGTAAATCTTGCAAAATAGTAGAGAAAATGCATAACAATTGCATTATAAAGTGTAATAACAGTCCATAATTCAATAAATATCAATATAAAAACATGATGGAAAATTGACGTATCACTCCACTCTTCAGGAAGTTTATTTTTAAACCAGCCATAATCTCAAAAGAATATAGTAGTAGTTAAGGTTAAAAGAACCTTCATGGTTTATATTCAAAGCACATGATCATATCGTAGACTTATTGTAAAATACCAATGCCATTTGGTGCGAAATTAGAGGCTAAGCCTCTTAACAAGACATTTTTCATGTGCTAGAAAGACCATTTTGGTCAGATAATCTGTAGCGATATTAAAAAAGGAGAAAGTTGTGACACCCTAGAAATTAATCATGCACTAAACATCCACGCAACATGCACGATCAAGATCAGTGACTCGCGATATAATATCACAACACAACTCTACGACTCAAATATATTGTGTCTTTGTTTATATTTGAGTCATAGAGTTGTGTCGTGATATTATACCGTGAGTCACTGATCTTGATCGTGCATCTTGCGTGGATGTTTAGTGCATGATTAATTGCGAGGGTGACCCTGGCTTGTAATATATTGTATCTTTGTTTATATTTGAGTCGTAGAGTTGTGTTGTGATATTATACCGTAAGTCACTGATCTTGATCATGCATGTTGCGTGGATGTTTAGTGCATGATTAATTTTGGGGGCATTACAAAAGTGGATCCCCGTGGCACACCCCCTTAGACCTTTGGAAATGCGATCCCATCATATCATTAAGTCTGACACTCACTATACTGCCAACTAGAACTTTTCTAATCCAGTCAACCCACTTAGGAGCAAAACCACGCATATCTTCAAAGCCTTCCACACATTATCTACAAGACTGTAGAGATGACAAGGCGCTGGTCCAAATAAATGTTTATAAAATACAGTAGCATGAGAAGAAGGTTGTCAGTGCCCTCAATTGTCACATCCCCAACACTAGGAGAGAAAATCAGATTCCTTCTCCTCCTCCTTCTCTTCACAATCCTATGAAAGTAGTCAGTGTTTTAATCCCCTTTCAGGAGCCAACTTTCATGAGATTTTTGCAACCAAAAGATTTCCTCTTCAGCCACAAGTTTTTATAATTCAACAGTAACTTCAAATTTTCTACAGTACATCTATGGAGAGAGTACATCAGTCTCCTCTAGTTGCTCTAGGTTAGCTAGTTCCTCTCTTAAGGATTTCTTCTTTTTTTGGCAACTCCAAAGGAATTGGAGCCCCATCCCTTGAAATATTTTCTAAATCTCTTTAATTTAATGTTTATAATATCAATAGGATCCATAAACTCAACGGGTTTCCACAAAATCTTAGCTACCAGTGGGAGGAACTGGTCATTTTTAACCTATTCGGGTCAAATCTAAACTCCCTATTACATGCAGCATCAGGAATGAAATCTTCAGTATTAAGCAACATGGGACAATGGTCATAAGTCCCTTTTACCAGTTTTCGAACAAAAGTAAATGGGAACACAACTTCCCAGGAGCTAGACATTAAGATTCTGTCTAATTTCTCTAGGGTAGGATTTCGCTGCTTATCAGACCAGGTATATAGACCACCACTCATATCTACTTCTCTAAAGCAATGTGTCGTGGACTTTACACGGCAGATGCCCTAGCAAAAGGACTTAGGTGTAGAGCCATCGCAACTAGGTTAGCTTGAAGGGGTTGAACGGGACAAAGGACACAGAGAGTTTACCCAGGTTCAGCCCCTCTCAATGAAGTAAAGGCCTACGTCCTGCTTTCAGTTGTATTGCTGGAGTTTCGATTACAAGGGAGCGATTACGCTTGACCTAGCTTTCGATTAATCGTCTTCCCCTTAAGCCGCCACCGGGTCACCCCTTTATATACACAGGTTGATGCCCGGCGGCTTACAGAGTCCCGGCCGGCTCATACACAACGTGTCTGGCTCGGTGACTAACTAAGCTTGCCTTACAATATAGTTTAATCATATGGTGGTTCATCCTCTTGGGCCTCAAGTCGCCTCTGGGTCTTGGGCCTTCAATAAGCTTGCTTCATGACCCGCCATCTTCATCCTTAAGTCGCCAGTGGTATGACCCGGCCCCTCCTGGGCGGGTCATACCCAATAGTTATATCCCCAACATTAGGCCCTAGATTGATTTCAACTTGTTCACATCAATCTTCAGTACCTGACTTAGCAGAATCTTCCATCATCAACTTTATGAACTTTTCTATAACCCGCCATGACGTCAGTTCGCAAAACCACGGTAACCCGCCATGACATCAGGCACATTAATTACATGCAGACCCAGAATATCTCAACAAATCTTTATTTTTAATGGACCTCCCGAAAATCGAGGCGTCTTTGCAGCCACATAATCATTTTTTTAGCCTCCTCGATTCCCGCGCATGCCATTTATCCACCTCCTTATAAATAGGGACAGGGGGTTTTCCTCCTCACTTTTACCTTGCCCCCTCGTCTTCATCTCCTTCCTCATGACGCCTCTGCCATCCCAAGCTCCACCGCCGCCGTCTCCATCCAGCATCCTCAACTCCGGCCGCTGCATCGACCTGACCGGACCAGAGCACTGCGACACGCCTCCGCTGTTCATCAGCATCAGTAAGTACTCCTCTTCCCACATATCAGATCCCCATTAGGGTTCACCCAGTTCGTCGGAGTTCTTCTTGGTTCTTCTTTAGATCGAATAGTCTTGATCTGAATATGATACCAAACTTGTGCGGTAGCAGTTTAGCACTCGTTTTCAATACCAGAATACATCCCCTCTATAAAAGATCTCATCTAAGCACACGAACTTTCCGCTGCCGTCACCTTAGGTTTAGAATTTATTTCATTTTCTGAACTATTGTAGATCCAAAATCGTAGCATCGATCTGTGGAATCTGTTTGTCCATCACTTAGCAAATCCTCACTTATAGATCTGAAATATGGCAACTGTTTGGGCGGCTTAACTGACAAACCGTAACCCGCCATGTACCATTAGTCCCCTTGTTAAGCCGCCAATACGTGTTCACAATTCGTATGACCGAGCACTGCTTTCCGGTTTAATCTTGTCAACCTTTATAACACTTACTTTTCAATCATTAGCCGGCTTAACAACATAATCTTAAACCGACAATATTTTCCTTTCAGGCCTTCATCCTCAAAATGACCAAAACTGTCACCTCATGCAACTGGGTTGCTTCCACTGTCACGGAAGAAATCCTTACTGAATTTGTAAATGAAGGCGTCCTGGCTAAAAAGAGTGTGATCCACTGGAGGGCCCCAGGACCCGAGACCACCCCTAAACCAAAAGAGGGTGAAGTTGTAGTTTTCACTGATCACATGCTCCGGGGGTTCACTCCACCCGGCTCAAAACTCTTTCGTGATGTGCTGCACTTCTTTCAACTTCATCCGCAAGATATTGGGCCCAACTCTGTTTCAAACATCTGCAACTTCCAAGTTTTCTGCGAAGTATATCTTCAACAGGAACCCACTTTAGAGCTGTTCAGGGAATTCTATTACTTGAACCGCCAGACTGAGTTCACAGATGGGCCCAGCCTAGAACTAGGCGGCATTTCAATCCAGAGGCGCAAAGAAGCTACTTTCCCAGCCGCTGCACTTCCCAGTCATCCCAAGGACTAGAACCAGACTTGGTTTTACTGCCAAGACACATCTCCAGAAGGTGAAAATCCTTTGTCGGGTTATCGTCCGAGCCGGCTTAGCAACAGGCACCCCCTCCCTGACCGGATCAGCACAGCAGAACTAGCCAAATATATGCCCATTTTTGGAAAAATCAGAGCCTTAATGGCCAATGGCTTAACTGGAGTTGACCTAGTTCGATGCTGGGTCACATGGAGAATTTTACCTTTAAGCTGCCGGACCGGCTTAATGTGCGAGTATACCTGTGACGTCAAAGATCCACAACGCCACAGCCGAGTGCAATTGGACGATGAGAGTCTCAACAAGATGGTCAAGACATTGCTGAACGAAAGCTTGGCCACTTGCAGCAAGATGGGGCAGAACCCTTTTTGCTCCCTCAACAAGCCGCCAGTTGTGAGTATTTGTGAACAGTTTTCATTAACTCATTATCCGTCAATCTGCCTTTTCATTCTTACTTGAACCTCTGCAGGCTAACTCCCCCTTCTGGAAGAAGAGGCTTCAAGATAAACCGGCCAAGAAGACCAGGACCAAAATCTTGGCTAAGAAACCTGCCAAGAAGAAATCAGAAGTAGTTGATCCGTTTACTCTTGATGAGGAGTCGGAGGTAGAACTTGATTCTCTTGGCTCCTTTTTTGTTCATCTTATTGACATTGATCACTATCAGGATGACGCGGAAGGCAGCCACGCAGATGGTGAAGAGGTAACTATCCTTTCCTCCGACTCAGAACCTCTGCCAAGACAGAAAATTCATCAAGCAAGCCGGAAAGTAAGGTTTTCTCACCCTTTAGCTTACTTGGATCCCAACTTTATTTTGAAGAAGCAGCAGCATGAAGCTCGCCGCACAACCCGGAACAGTGGTGGCAGGATTCTTTCTTCCGGCTTACCAAACACGCCGGCTCCTCGCAAGCGTCGTCTAGAGGTTTCACATATTTCTGACTTAGCTTACCCCAAGTCGGGTCTTTTTTGCCAACCTCTTGACCCATCTGATTCAAACTATCAGGGGACCTCTCATTCTTCCTCTGGCGACTCAACTGGGACTCAAATTCCCTTGTTCAAAACTGTTCCTGGGTAAGAAATACTTAAGCCTGTTTGCCTTAATACCTTATTCCACTAATACACTAATCTCATCATGAGTTGTTATTGTCAGCGCCATGGCCAAGCCCAGCAAAAAGCTTAAAGTTAACAAGCCGGCTGAAGATCCCAAGGCTACTGACCCGGAGAAGCAGACCGTGTCTGAATCCATGCCTCGAACTTCAGAAATGGCTATGGATGACCCGCCTCCAGAAGAGCCCCTTGTCACTATGGACACCATGAATGTTGATCCAGAAATTGCTAAGCCGCCCAGCCCCGCTCAGCCGGCTCAAGATACTAAAGACGTCATAGTCACTGGGACGGCTTATGCAGCACCAGGTAATCCCATCGTCTTATCCAAGCACAGCGCCAAGGAAGAATTTTCTGCTGTTGATAAGGGCAAGTGGAAAGTGGACTTGGAAGGCTATGCCCAGTTCAATGCTCAGGAGATTTATTCAGGCTATCTAAACCGCCTTCACACCAGCCGTGACTTTGAAGCCGGCCTGGTCAACCTTATGAAGGAACGTTTTGAGGTAACCACTATCATCTTTTCCATATATCTCTGCCAGCCGCCAAGTATACTGGATATGATAGAATTGAATATACTGTAGACTTCAGATAGCCTCTTTAATCTTTTATTACTGTCATAGCGTCTTGGAGTTGCAGAATCAAAACGAGTAGCCCTCAAGGGTCGGCTTAAGCTGCATAGCTAAAACCGGGACTTCAAATTGTACTAAGTTTCGCATGTAGCCCCCAAGGGCCAGCTTATTCATCATCGATAAGCCGGGACTTATCACCATAATTGTGAATAAAATCCAAGTATGTAGCCCCCATGAGTCGGCTAAAGTTATAATAGTGTAGCCGGGTCATCATATAATTTTCTTCAAGAAAAGAGCAATGTGCATTAGCTCCCAAGTGCCAAGTAAAATACTTGTATTATGCTTGGGACTTAAAATAAGATGATCATCAGAACGTCATACTGCCTGCCTTTTTATGTGACAGGCTAAATTGAACATGAAGGAATCTCAAGTCAGTGATCTGAGGCAAAACATTCAGACCCAGCAATCTTAGACTTCCAAGGCCAAATCAGAACTGAAGACCGCTTTGGAAAATATTGAAAAACTGAAAAAGGACTTCAGTGCTGAGAGAAATGGCTGGGAAACCGAGAAGGCAGCTCTACAAAAAAGAGCAGAAGATGCTGAGGCTGCCCTTAAGCCGGTTACTGACGAGTTATCCGGCTTAAAACATCAAATCAATAGCATGACAGCCGCCATCTTTGGTAAGCAATAATATATTTCAATCTTTCATCATCCATACCTTGAACAATCATTCAGCCGGCTTATCAATCTCTTTGGCAACGCAGGCTTCAGAATCTCCCACTTTGGCTCAGACATGCGCATGAAGCTGAAAGCTGCCTACACTCTTATAGAGCAATTATACACTGGCGCTCAATGAGCTATCTCTGCCTCCACCCATAAGAAGCAACCGCCTTCCCTCATCAAGGAAACGTTGGAGAAGCTATCTGTGCTGCCATAAAGAGTTGAAGAATTGAAACGATCAGTCGCTAGAGCCGGTGCCATCATAGCTTTGAGCCGGGCAAAGGCATGGCAAGCAGAGCTTGACCCGACAGAACTAGCCACCGGCTGCCCGAGTTTAAAAGAAGATGGGTCTCCCTTCAGTGCTGAAGACTTCACAAAAATAGTAAGGGAGATGCGTCCCTTCGCAAGCAAATTGGCCCAAGAGACTGATCTCTCCAAATATCATCCGGTTTATGATGCTGAAAATGCCAAAGTGAGGGCGCCGGTGTATGAGGTTGTGGACCTTATCCCGCCAACGCGTAAGCACTCCTTCGCTCCTGACATTGACCCGTCAACCCTTATAGATGATGAAGCTGTTTTCAAAGCTTTGACTGGGATCGATTGGTCATCGCCTAACTTCCAGATGACAGAGGAGGAAGAAGAATAGGCGCAGGATGACCCGGAAGCCTCAACCCGCCAAGACCAAACCAATTGATGCAAAAGCCGGTTTACCATCCACATCATTGGATGTTGTGTGCATCAAAAACACTCAATTCTTTTGGGCCGTCCAATGCCTTGTAATAGGTAGTTGAAAACAATGATCTGCCATGCCATCGTGCATGTTTATGTATAATACTTTTGAGCCGCCGATCCGATGTTGAAGATCTGCCACTTATGCTCATAATATCATCAATCATGCAGATCATGTTTATCATATTGCCTGCACACAAACAGATAACATGTGCCCTGTGATATTTGTTCATACTGCCGGCTTACCACGCCATATGCAGTATGGGTAATAGCCCAGCACCCTATTCCATTTATTCATACCGGCGGCTTACAACGCCGTACGCAGCAAGGGTAACATCCCAAGGGCTTAGAGCGCAAAACTCCAAGCGTATAATCAAAACATACTGGCGACTTATCGTCCGTGAAACTATCCTTTACTGTCTGCCATGGGCCCATGGCAGACAACAAAGTACCTGATTCCTGTAGTGCTCCTTTCCGGTCTAGAATTCCAGCTGCTGGCATTCTCCCTCTTCATGTAAATCTTGCAAAATAGTAGAGAAAATGCATAACAATTGCATTATAAAGTGTAATAACAGTCCATAATTCAATAAATATCAATATAAAAACATGATGGAAAATTGACGTATCACTCCACTCTTCAGGAAGTTTATTTTTAAACCAGACATAATCTCAAAAGGATATAGTAGTAGTTAAGGTTAAAAGAACCTTCATGGTTTATATTCAAAGCACATGATCATATCGTAGACTTATTGTAAAATACCAATGCCATTTGGTGCGAAATTAGAGGCTAAGCCTCTTAACAAGACATTTTTCATGTGCTAGAAAGACCATTTTGGTCAGATAATCTGTAGCGATATTAAAAAAGGAGAAAGTTGTGACACCCTAGAAATTAATCATGCACTAAACATCCACGCAACATGCACGATCAAGATCAGTGACTCGCGATATAATATCACAACACAACTCTACGACTCAAATATATTGTGTCTTTGTTTATATTTGGGTCATAGAGTTGTGTCGTGATATTATACCGTGAGTCACTGATCTTGATCGTGCATCTTGCGTGGATGTTTAGTGCATGATTAATTGCGAGGGTGACCCTGGCTTGTAATATATTGTATCTTTGTTTATATTTGAGTCGTAGAGTTGTGTTGTGATATTATACCGTAAGTCACTGATCTTGATCATGCATGTTGCGTGGATGTTTAGTGCATGATTAATTTTGGGGACATTACAAAAGTGGATCCCCGTGGCACACCCCCTTAGACCTTTGGAAATGCGATCCCATCATATCATTAAGTCTGACACTCACTATACTGCCAACTAGAACTTTTCTAATCCAGTCAACCCACTTAGGAGCAAAACCACGCATATCTTCAAAGCCTTCCACACATTATCTACAAGACTGTAGAGATGACAAGGCGCTGGTCCAAATAAATGTTTATAAAATACAGTAGCATGAGAAGAAGGTTGTCAGTGCCCTCAATTGTCACATCCCCAACACTAGGAGAGAAAATCAGATTCCTTCTCCTCCTCCTTCTCTTCACAATCCTATGAAAGTAGTCAGTGTTTTAATCCCCTTTCAGGAGCCAACTTTCATGAGATTTTTGCAACCAAAAGATTTCCTCTTCAGCCACAAGTTTTTATAATTCAACAGTAACTTCAAATTTTCTACAGTACATCTATGGAGAGAGTACATCAGTCTCCTCTAGTTGCTCTAGGTTAGCTAGTTCCTCTCTTAAGGATTTCTTCTTTTTTTGGCAACTCCAAAGGAATTGGAGCCCCATCCCTTGAAATATTTTCTAAATCTCTTTAATTTAATGTTTATAATATCAATAGGATCCATAAACTCAACGGGTTTCCACAAAATCTTAGCTACCAGTGGGAGGAACTGGTCATTTTTAACCTATTCGGGTCAAATCTAAACTCCCTATTACATGCAGCATCAGGAATGAAATCTTCAGTATTAAGCAACATGGGACAATGGTCATAAGTCCCTTTTACCAGTTTTCGAACAAAAGTAAATGGGAACACAACTTCCCAGGAGCTAGACATTAAGATTCTGTCTAATTTCTCTAGGGTAGGATTTCGCTGCTTATCAGACCAGGTATATAGACCACCACTCATATCTACTTCTCTAAAGCAATGTGTCGTGGACTTTACACGGCAGATGCCCTAGCAAAAGGACTTAGGTGTAGAGCCATCGCAACTAGGTTAGCTTGAAGGGGTTGAACGGGACAAAGGACACAGAGAGTTTACCCAGGTTCGGCCCCTCTCAATGAAGTAAAGGCCTACGTCCTGCTTTCAGTTGTATTGCTGGAGTTTCGATTACAAGGGGGCGATTACGCTTGACCTAGCTTTCGATTAATCGTCTTCCCCTTAAGCCGCCACCGGGTCACCCCTTTATATACACAGGTTGATGCCCGGCGGCTTACAGAGTCCCGGCCGGCTCATACACAACGTGTCTGGCTCGGTGACTAACTAAGCTTGCCTTACAATATAGTTTAATCATATGGTGGTTCATCCTCTTGGGCCTCAAGTCGCCTCTGGGTCTTGGGCCTTCAATAAGCTTGCTTCATGACCCGCCATCTTCATCCTTAAGTCGCCAGTGGTATGACCCGGCCCCTCCTGGGCGGGTCATACCCAATAGTTATATCCCCAACACAATGTGTTGATAATATAACTAAAGATATCATAGGAATGTTTCAGACTAGTTTTCTTGTTTTTTCTCACTAGCATGCCTCAAGATACTAAAATCACCTTACACAATGTAAAGACAACCAATATTATTACGGAAATCAGCTAATCCAGTTAGGAATTCTTCTTTAAATTCTTCATTGGCAGAGCCATAGACCACCGAGATGATGTATCTTATTTTTTTACTCTTATCCCATAGCAGAAATTTCATAATGTACTTACCGGACTGACAGAAAACAATATGTAGAGAGTCTTTTTTCTTACCACACATGATCAACCAAATTTGCCTAAGGAATTTGCTTCAAGCAAAAAAAGTATCTCCAGTCTGAAATTTTCTCAAAAATTTCAAGTTTTTTTCATAGTTTCCTGAATCCCTAGGAAATCGAGACGATGATCCTTTATTAAATCAAACAGACAGGTTACCATACCTCTCTTCCCAACTCCTCTACGGTTCCAAAAGAGACTAATCATTATTGTTTATTCTTTTTAGGGGTGTGAGTTCTCCTGCTAGGTGTCTACCAGGGGCATGGCAGCACCTGCATTGGAACCCACATTATTCTTCTAACTTCTAGTAGTAGGTTTAGTAATCACAACTGTCGTGGATTTAACACGGCAGATTCCCTTGTGAAAGGACTTAGGTGTGGAACCATCGCAACATAGGTTAGCTCGAAGGGGTTGAACGGGACAAAGGACACAAAGGTTTACCCAGGTTCGGCCCCTCACAACAAGGTAAAAGCCTACGTCATGCTTCTAGTTGTATTGCTTGAGTATCGATTACAAGGGAGCGATCACGCTTGACCTAGCTATCGATTAGTTGTTTCTTGAGTTAACCCGCCGCCGGGTCTCGCCTTTATATACACAGGTCGAGGCTCCGAGGCTTACAAGAGTCCAAGCCGGATCACACAACGTGACCAGCCCGGTTTCTAAGTCGCCTTGCCTTGCCAGGCAAGTCACCATCGGGCGGCTCACACCTCCGGGTCTTGGGCCTCCACCAGGCCCGCCTCTTAAGCTGCCGCCTATCTTTATGCTTCGTCTTCTTGGACCTTTCTTGGGACTTCTTCATATTAAGTCGCCAACGGTGTAACCCGGCCCCTCCTGGGTGGGTCACACCTCGAAGTCATATCCCCAACATTAGGCCCCAGATTGATTTGAACTTGTTCATGTCAATCTTCATTGCTTCAGCTGACAAGCCATCTTTTCAAAACTTGTCCTTGGATAAAACACTATAACCCGCTGTGATGTCACGCGAAGTAAATTCACAAAAAACCCATGATGTCACAACAGATCTTTCGCATTAACTGGTCGTCCCAGAATCGAGGCGCCTGCACTGTTGAGATAATCATACTGCCTCCTCGATTACCGCACATGCCATTTTACTGTTTCCTTATAAATAGGGACGGGGGTTCCTTCTTTTCACTTTTACCCTACCCTTCTCTCTTCTTCCTCGCACCGACCACCGCCGCCGGAGCTCCACCGCCCCAGTCGACCTTTACCGGTAGCTTCATCCAGGCCGCTGCATCAACCTGACTGTGACTAGAGATTGCGGCGCATCTCCACTCTTCATTAGCATCACCAGGTATCCCTCTTTTCTCACTTCCAATCTGCATTAGGTCACCCTAGTTCGTCGGTGTTCATCGTGTTCATCCGAGTTCATCGTAGTTTTCCCACCATATCGCTTAGTTCAATCCAAAAGCAAAACTGAAGCCATGCGGTAGCAGTTTTGTCATGTATCTCAAATAGCAGATACATCACTTGTTCTTGAGATTCAACCCCCAGCTTACTAGTTCTCCCACTGCCATGTTTTAGGTTTAGTAATTATTCTTCATTTTTTGACTCACCATAGATCCAAAATCATAGGCAGAAATCGTGAAACTTGTTTGTCCCATACTTAGGAAAATTTCAACCATTAGGCAACTGATCCGCCATTCTCTGTTCAGACGGCTTAAATAACAACCCTTGTGACCCGCCAGTACCCGGCCGGCTTAATTATAACTTATGACTTGCCAAGAAATCCAAAACTTTGCATAGCCCGCCGACCATGCTTGCCGGCTTATACTTTCTCAACTTAACCCGCCATGTACTTATAATCTGGTTAATTGCTCCGTTCCATGGCCAGGGCGACTCATAATCCCTTCAATAGCTCACAATGCATAGCCTTTTAACTGTATCCGGCTCATCACTACTGAACTGTTATAAACTCATTTAGACAGCTTATCATCATATATTAACCTGTCAATACCTCTAATCTCAGGCTGTCATTTTTTAGTCGCCAAAAATTGACTGTCGTAAACTGGGAACGCTCTCTTGTTACCAAAAACATTCTTGATGATTATGTAAGCCAGGGCTTATTAGCGACTCAACAAGAAATTGGATGGCAAGTCAACAATGGGGAAGTAATCCCTACTCCCGCGGAAGATGAGATTGTAGTCTTTACTGATCACATACTCAGAGGGTTTACTCCACCCGGGTCTCAATTCTTTCGAGACCTCCTTCACTATTTCAATTTGCACCCTCAAGATATAGGGCCGAACTCAGTGTCCAATATCTGCCACTTCCAAATCTTCTGCGAAGTCTATCTTCAGATAGCACCCACAGTTCCCCTCTTCAAGGAGTTCTTTTACATAAACCGCCAGACTGAATGCAAAAACGGCACAAGTCAATAATTAGGTGGAATCTCTATTCAGAGACAGAGAGACAACAGTTTTCCCTCCACCGTCTTACCCAGTCACCCCAAGGGATGGGTAACCACTTGGTTTTACTGCAAAAACACCGCTCCAGCCACAGAAAATCCTTTCCCGGGTTTAGAGCTGAGCGCCTTCCACTGAATTTTGACCCGCCAAGCAAGATCATCCCACAAGAACATGTCGTGGCCCTCCCATTCCTCTCCAGGGCTAAAGCCTTATTGGCTCATGGGTTACTTGGAGTCGATTTGACCCAGTGCTGGGTCTCTTGGAAGATTCTCCCCTTAAGCCGCCGCCCCGGCTTAATGTATGAATATTCTGGCGAACCAAATGACCCTCAACGGTTCACGACAGACAACTTTACTGCTGAAGAAGTCTTTAAAACCATGAGGACCCTGCTTGACGAGTCTCAGGAGAATTGTAATAAAGTTGGTCTGCCAAACTTCTACAAACAAAACCCGGCTCCACCAGTAAGTGTTTCACTTTATCATGTTCAATGCAAGTTAACTCTGCCTTGTATCTTGCTTTAATCTCTTTTTGTACTTATACAGGCTGACTCCGCCTTCTGGACTAGGAGACCACAAACTGCCGCCCCGGTCAATAAACCTAAGGCCAAGACCCATGCTCTGGGTCACCGTAAAAAGCAAACAGCAGAAGATCTTCACAAGCTGGATGACTCAGAGGTAGAACTCGATTCCCTTGGTCATCTTTTTGTGCAACTTATTGATGCCGACTCTTCACAGGATGACGCGGAGACAAGCCGGGCAAATGCAGCAGAGGTAATACCTGTCTCCTCTGACTCAAACCCTTTCCCAAGAAAGAAAACTCGGCGGGTCATCCGAAAAGTAAGATTTTCTCATCCTCTTGCTCATTTGGACCCCAATTTTCTTTTGAAGAAACAGCAGCATGACTCAAGACGTACCACCCGGAGTGATGGTTCCCAAGACCTCAACTCCGGCTTACCCAACACTCATGTCCCACGCAAACGTCGGAATGAGGTGCCTCATAGCCCAACCCTTTCTCTTCCAAAGGCTGATCTCTTTCGTCAACCTCTTAATTCTTCCGACTCAAATTATCAGGGAACGCCCACATCATCCGGCGACTCTACTGGGACTCAGCTGCCTGTCTTCAAAGTCGCCCAAGGGTCAGTGCTTCTTGTTCATAAATGTCTTGTATTGATATATACTCGTGAATCCTTATGTCTTTGTCACAGAGGCATAGTAAAGGCAGGCAAGAAATTGAAAGTGGGCGGTTCTTCAAAGGACCCTAAAGCTGCTGAATCGAAGAAACAAGTGCCAGAAGTCTCAGGGGCTTCACCTCAAGATCCTGAAGACCTTGTTAATGACCCACCACCACAAGCTGATACCACAACCTTTGATCCAATGAACATTGAGGTTGACCCGGCCATCTCACATAACCCGTCAAGTCCTAAACTGTCCAGCCCTACCAAGCTTACTGAAGAAACTCCTTCTAACAAGGCCGCCGTGGATGTCATTATCACTGGCACAGGCTATACCGAGCCGGGGAATCCTACTGTCTTGGCCAAACACAGCGCCAAAAAAGAGCCGCCAGCCGCAGACAAGGGCAAACTGAAGCTGGATCTACAGAACTATGCAGATTTTAGCGCAGGCGAGTTGCACGCAGGCTACCTAAGCCGCCTGCACACAAGCCGTGACATGGAGGCTGGCCTGGTTAATCTAATGAGGCAGAAGTATGAGGTACAAACTAAACCCTTTTCCACTGGTTCATATGCATATAGTTATGTAGCCCCCAAGGGCCGGCCTATCCTTCCAAGGATGAGCCAGGTCTTCAAATCATTAATTCTGACTAAAACCTTATGCATCAAAACTGTAACCCCCAAGGGCCGGCTGAATCTGATAAAATAAACCGGGTCTTTAATGACCTTTAAATACAATCAAACTTGTAGCCCCCAAGGGCCGGCTTAATCTGACAAGATAAGCCAGGTCTGCAATGACCTCTTAAATAGAAGCAAACTTGTAGCCCCCAAGGGCCGGCCTATCCTTCCAAGGATGAGCCGGGTCTTCAATAACCTTGAAATAGAATCAAACTTGTAGCCCCCAAGGGCCGGTTTAACCTTGACAAGATAAGCCGGGTCATAATAGGAACTTAAAATGACCTACATTAGCCCCCAAGTGCCATGTATATTGCTGGCAATATGCTTGGGACTTACCAATTTTTCATGTTCCTTTAATACCAAACTGTATTGATGACTACAAATCCTTACTGCAGGAGACTGTGAATCTTCAAGACTCGCAGTTAAACGAGTTAAGGAAGAATATCAAGCATCAAGAAGCTGAGACTCTCGAAGCTGAATCCAAGCTCAAACTTTCTTTGGAAGAGACGGAAAAACTCAAGTCCAGCCTTGCTACAGAAAGAGCAGCCTGGCAGAATGAAAAAACCATATTGCTGCAAAGAGCAGAGGCCGCGGAAGCTTCACTGAAGAGCACAACTGAAGAGTTGACTGGCCTGAAACAACGCATCTCCCGAATGACAGCTGCCATATTTGGTAAGCAGAACCTAACGTTAAGTACCACAGCTTGTTTGGCGACTTATAACTATTTGCTCTTTAACCCACCTGGCGACTCATGCGCCATTTGTTCAGCAGGTCCCAGGAGCTCTAGTCTTGGCCAAGACATGTTGATGAAGCTAAAAGCTGTTTATGCTTTGGTGGAACAATTATACACTGGCACGCAACGGACACTTGTGGCCATCTCCAATAGAAAACAGCCCCCCACTCTTATCAAAACCGTGATGGATCAGTTATCCACAGTGCCAGGGCAGATCGCAGAATTGAAATTATCAGCCGCCCGTGCAGGAGCAATTTCAGCACTCAGCCTGGCCAAGGCATGGTAGTCGGAGCTAGACCCGGTTGAAATGGCAGATGGCTGCCCAGAACAGAAAGAAGACGGGTCGCCCTTTGATGAAGCTGATTTTGCCAAAGGCGTGAGAGAGATACGCCCTTTAGCGTGTAAACTGGCAAAGGAGGCAGACTTAACAAAATATCAGGCGGCTTATGACAATGACAACACTCGAGTAAAAGCGCCCACTCACAATGCCATAGATCTAACTCTACCGAAGCGTAAGCATACTTTTGCTCCTGACATTGACCCTGCTCCAATTATAAATGATGAAGCCATATTCGAGGCCTTAACCGGCATCGGTTGGACGTCGCCTGACCTTCAGATGGCCGAAGAAGAAGAGCCGGCGCGGGATGACCTGGAACCGTCAACTCGCCAAGAAGGAAACTGATTCATAGCAATGACAATCCAGGCAGCTTTCAGGCCAAGGTGTAGGAGTGCACCTTCAGAAACACTTTGTTGCAAACCTGAGGGCTCATGAAAGCCTTGTAATAGGCTAGTTTAAAACAATGACCCGCCATGTCATGCCGTCGTGCATGTTGATCTTGACTTTTGAACCACCAGTTTTAATCTTTATGATACGCTTGATGTGATTATTCATACGAGCCATAGCAGCACTCTTATTTGTATGTGAAGCTTTGCATAGCCTGCCAAAAGTTGAAACAACATATATCCTGGCGACTTAAGGTCAAAAGCCAGGGCGGGTGACAACCCAAACATATATAGCCTTGTACAATTACTAAAAAGTCTATAATCAAGGCCATTCAAGTCGAAATATACTGGCGACTTAAAGTCCAAAGCCAGGGCGGGTTACCAAACCCGAAGACTCATATGAGAGCTGAAAACATACCTGTAGAGCCAAATCATGCCAACGGCTGAAACATCAACAGCCAGTGTGGGTGACAACCCAGAAACTTGCAGCCACATAGCCACAGCCGCTCCAATTAATCATACTAGCGACTTAAAGTCCAAAACCAGGGCGGGTTACAACCCAAAGTACTCAAATATGAGTCATATGATCAGAGCCTTATGACCCGTATATTCAAAGTTCACTTAACAGTAAAAACTTAGGAGAAACAAATCCAAAGGACTCAAAAGAGGAAATTCAAAAAATCTCAAATAATCGCTTGGCCGGTTTACCAAAACACGACCAAACAAGTTGGCTAACAGGCCATGTGCTATCAAGGCTGCACAGCCGTTGAGTGTATCCTAGCTCACTGTAAGCCGGCTCTCACGTGACACAAGCCGTTGTTTTAACCTTAACAAGTTCAGGGTCTTAAAAAAGATTGACTGTTAAGAGTTCGGCGGGTCACCTGGCGGAGTAGCAAGTTGCAAACAAGCAGGATAACTCATGATTTGGCGTTTTATGCCTGGTCAAGAGGGTATGAAAGCTAAACCCGGTGGGTTGGAAGCCCCCAAGTGACCTTATGACCAACTAACAAAGACTCAGACACACATAAATGAAACGACAGAGGCCCTGAATTTTTCAGGGATGCCGACTTTATTATATTGATCATAAAATGTATATACACTGACAAATGTATGTACAAAGACGAGAGCCGGTGGCTCAGGTGTAATAAGGCCGAAGATAAGCAATATTCCAGGGCCGGCGGGTCTCCTCCTCCGACTTGCGTGAATCCTTATGTTCTCGTATATCAATGAGGTAATAAGACCCGTTATTCAGGTTTTTGCTGGCCATAAAGGGCCCTTCCCAAGGAGGTGATAACTTATGCATATCAGTCTGATCTTGAATCAGCCGGAGTACCAAGTCACCTTCTTGAAACGCTCGAGTTTTAACTCTGCGGCCATGATAGCGATGCAAGTCTTGTTGATATATCGCTGAACGAGCCGCCGCAAGGTCACGCTCCTCATCCAAAGCATCGAGTGCATTTTGACGTGCTATCTCATTATCAGCTTCAACATAAGCCGCCAAGCGGGGCGAGTCATGACGGATATCACTTGGAAGAACCGCCTCTGCACCATAGACCATGAAGAAAGGCATATAGCATGTTGACCTGTTAGGGGTGGTATTGATACTCCAGAGTAGTGAAGGTAACTCCTCAACCCAACAACCTGGCGTTCGCTTCAAAGGAACCATAAGCCGGGGCTTGATACCTCTCAAAATTTCTTGGTTAGCCCTCTCAGCTTGACCATTAGACTGCGGATGAGCCACATAAGAAACATCAAGACGAATATGCTCTCGTTGACAGAACTCCTTCATAGCACCCTTAGACAAATTAGTGCCATTATCAGTGATGATACTATGAGGGTAACCAAAATGGAAGATTAGTTTTTTAACAAACTGGACTGTGGTCGCCGCATCACACTTGCTAACCGGCTCTGCTTCAACCCACTTGGTAAATTTGTCAACCGCCACCAAGAGGTGGGTTTTCTTATCCTTAGACCTCTTGAAAGGTCCAACCATATCAAGCCCTCAGACTGCAAACGGCCAAGTAATTGAAATCATCCTCAACTCTTGAGCCGGCACATGAGCCCGTCGAGAAAATTTCTGACATCCATCACACTTACTGACGATATCCTCTGCATCAGCATGAGCCGTCAACCAATAAAACCCATGACGAAAAGCTTTAGCCACTAAAGACTTAGAGCCGGCATGATGACCACAATCACCTTCATGGATCTCTCTTAAAATCTCACGGCCCTCTTCAGGAGAAACACAACGTTGGAACACGCCTGTCACACTACATCGGTGTAACTCGCCATTAACAATAGTCATAGATTTAGATCTCCTGGTGATTTGCCTTGCCAAAGTTTCATCCTCGGGTAACTCGCCCCGGGTCATATAAGCCAAGTAGGGAAGTGTCCAATCAGGAATAGCATGGAGAGCCGCCACCAACTGCGCCTCCGGGTCAGGGACAGCAAGATCTTCCTCATATGGCAACTTGACCGAAGGATGATCCAAGACGTCCAAAAACATGTTAGGAGGCACCGGATTACGTTGAGACCCAAGCCGGCTCAAGGCATCAGCCGCCTCATTCTTTCTTCGATCAAGATGCTCCACCTGGTACCCCTTAAAGTGACCAGCAATATTGTCAACCGCCCGGCGATAAGCCGCCATGAGCGGGTCTTTGGAATCCCACGTGCCTGAGACTTGCTGAGCTACCAGGTCTGAGTCACCAAAACACCTGACCCAGCTTAAGTTCATCTCCTTGGCCATACGAAGGCCATGGAGCAAAGCCTCATATTCGGCTGCATTATTAGTACAAGGAAACATTAGCCTTAAAACATAACAAAATTTGTCACCTCGTGGGGAAGTTAAAATGACTCCAGCCCCCGAGCCTTCCAACTGCCTGGACCCATCAAAATGAATCATCCAATATGTGTTATCAGGCTTTTCCTCAGGCGTCTGCAACTCTGTCCAGTCATTGATGAAATCCACCAGAGCTTGAGATTTGATAGCTGTTCTTGGCACATATTTCAAACCATGAGGTCTGAGTTCTATTGCCCACTTAGCAACCCGGCCTGTGGCCTCCCTGTTTTGAATAATGTCTCCTAAGGGAGCAGAGCTGACCACAGTAATGGGATGACCAAGAAAATAGTGCTTCAGCTTGCGACTCGCCATGAACACCCCATATACCAATTTCTGCCAATGTGGATATCGTTGCTTGGACTCAATCAACACCTCACTGACATAATAAGCCGGCCTCTGGATTGGGTACTCCTTACCCGTCTCCTTGCGCTCCACCACAATCGCCACACTGACGGCCTTACTATTAGCCGCCACGTACAGGAGCAAAGGTTCTTTCTCAATGGGAGCTGCAAGGACTGGCGGCTCAGCTAACTGCTTTTTGAGCGCCTCAAACGCCTTATCAGCAGTGTCACTCCAGACAAAATGATCTGTCTTCTTCATCATCTGGTATAAAGGAATTGCCTTCTCTCCCAGGCGGCTTATGAACCGGCTTAAGGCCGCAATACGACCCGCCAGGCGCTAGACGTCATTGACACATGCCGGCTTAGCCAATGAAGTGATAGCTTTAATCTTCTCCGGGTTAGCTTCAATACCCCTCTCTGAGACCAGAAAACCCAAGAGCTTGCCTGCAGGTACACTAAAAACACATTTGGCCGGGTTAAGCATCATCTTATAGACCCGGAGATTGTCAAAAGTCTCCCTTAGATCATCCAAGAGCGTCTCCTTTTTTCTGGATTTGACCACAATATCATCCACATAAGCATGCACATTATGCCCAATTTGACTATGAAAGCAATTCTGAACACAGCGTTGATAAGTCGCCTGGGCACTCTTAAGCCCAAAAGGCATAGAAACATAGCAAAAGGCTCCAAAAGGGGTGATAAAAGACGTCTTCTCTTGGTCTTTAACTGCCATCTTGATCTGATGATAACTAGAATAGGCATCCAGGAAACATAAACTCTCACAACCCGTCGTGGCATCAATAATCTGGTCAATACGGGGAAGAGCAAACGGATCAGCTGGACAAGCTTTGTTAAGATCTATATAGTCAACACACATACGCCAAGTGCCATTCTTCTTAAGCACCAGCACCAGGTTAGCCAACCATTCTGGGTGAAAGACCTCCACGATAAACCCGGCTGCCAAGAGTCGGGCCACTTCTTCTCCAATGGCTTGCGTCATTCTTCATTGAAACGACGAAGAAACTGCTTGACCGGCTTAAATTTAGGATCCACATTAAGAGTGTGCTCAGCGAATTCTCTCGGTACACCCGGCATGTCAGAAGGTTTCCATGCAAAGATGTCCCGGTTCTCACGGATGAACTCGATGAGCGCGCTTTCCTATTTAGGATCCATATTAGCTCCCACTGTGAACTGCTAAGATGAGTCGCCAGGGACAAAATCGACTTGCTTAGTATCATCAGCCGACTTAAACTTCAACAAAGGGTCCTGCTCAGTGGTGGGCTTCTTCAAAGGGGTCATATCGGCCGGGTCAACATTATCTTTATAAAGTTTAAGCTCCTCAGTAGCACAGGCTGATTCAGCATAGGCAGCATCTCCTTCTTCGCATTCCAAAGCAATCTTGCGATCGCCATGGGCTGTAATAGTACCCTTACGTCCTGGCATCTTAAGCTGCAAATAAACATAACAAGGTCGTGCCATAAATTTGGCATAAGCCGGCCGTCCGAACAGGGCATGATAAGGACTCTTGATTTTAACCACTTCAAACCATAACGTCTCTGCTCTGTAGTCATAGTCGTCGCCAAAAGCCACTTCCAAGGCAATCTTACCAACTGGATATGCCGACTTACCAGGTACCACACCATGAAAAACTGTAGAAGACGGCTTAAGCTCCTTATCAATTAAATTCATCCGGCGAAAGGTATCATAGTAAAGGATATTGATACTGCTGCCACCGTCCATGAGCACTTTGGTGAATTTATAACCCCCAACCTGAGGGGCTACCACCAACGCTAGTTGACCCGGATTGTCAACCTGGGGTGGGTGATCCTCTCGACTCCATGTGATTGGTTGCTCTGACCACCGCAAGTATTGAGGTACCGCCGGCTCAATCACACTGACCGAGCATTTATGAACCTTCTGATCTCGTTTGCAGAGACTTGTGGTAAAAACATGATACTGGCCACTATTAAGCTTCTTTGGATTACTCTGGTATCCTGACTGATGCTGCTGGTTACCCTGACCAGACTGTTGGTTATAACCACCTTGGTTGCCCTGTCCTTGATACCCAGAACTTGAGCCGCCACCACCAAAGCCGGGCCCCTGTGAGCCGGATCCTGACCCGCCAGGCAGGCCATTATTGTTGCCATGATTCTGATTGAAGTTGGAATTCCTGTACTCTCTCATGATGAAACAGTCCTTCCAAGCATGAGCCGCCGGTTTATTGGGCAGACTGTGTTTTGGGCAAGGCTCATTCATCATCGCCTCAATATTAAAGTTCTTTCCTCCAAAGGCCTGCTTACCATTGCCATTACGGCGCTGGTTTTTATATCCAGTGTTGGTGTTAGCTACAAGATCTGACCCGCCATCGGGCTGTCTGCGCTTACCACCGTTACCCTGGTTGTTACCATTATGCCCTGTCATGTTCTGCTGCTGACCCTTACCGTTACCACTCTTCTTTCCCTTGTTGGATTTTTCATCATCAGATCCAAGATCTTTAGTGGTATCAGAGTCGGCATACTTGATGAGAGCCGCCATGAGCTCCCCCATGTCATTACAGTGATGCTTAAGCCGCCCAAGCTTCTGCTTAAGGGGGTAAAATGACAATTCTTCTCCAAGACCAAAACATCAGAACCTGCCGCAATGCTATCGGATGAATGGATAATAGCTGAAACCCGGCGGACCCAATGGTGGGCCGACTCATCCTCCCGCTGTACACAGTTATCCAGATCAATAATCGTCAGAGGCTACTTACACGTTCCCTTAAAGTTCTGAATGAAGCGTGCTTTCAACTCAGCCCATGAATTGATGGAATTGGCGGGTAAGCCTTTCAACTAGGTTCGGGCCGGTCCATCCAACATCATGGTGAAGTACTTGGCACATACAGCATCATTAATATCTAGCATCTCCATAGCCAGCTCATAGCTCTCAATCAAAGCCTCCGGTGGAAGATTAGCTGTATAATTAGGCACCTTATGAGGGCCCTTAAAATCCTTGGGCAAATGTTCATTGCGTAGAGCCGATACTAGACATGGCACACCAACTATCCTGGAAATCGTCCCAGCCTCCACAGATGCTGAAGGGTTTATTGGAAACTGCTGATGAGGCCCCAATTGAGCCGCTAATTCCGCCTCACGACGGGCTCTAGCCTGATCCACAAGGGCCTGAGCATTATTCGGCATATTTTCATCACGGGGCGGGTTATGTCCACGGGGCAGGTCATTATTACGAGGCAGGTTACGATGCCGTTCACTGCTGGAAACCGCCAGCGACTCAATACACCGACTATAGCTTCGACTTGGTCGGGGGGTTGAGTGAACACACTCATGACTGTACGAATAAGCCGCCTGCTGCACCACAGCCGTCTGAAGAAGCTACACCGCTTTCCAGGTCTCTATCACCGCTGGAGACTCGCCTTCAATCGGGATAGCCACCAGCCGTGTAGCCGTTGCTATCATGTTATCCACTGGGTTAGAATAATGGCCAGAGGGTGTTGGAACCCGTTGAGGTGGGGTCAGATCCCTACAAGGCGGGTCTGGCAAAACGAGGCTGGGCCGCCGCTCCGGTCCCTGGCGCCTCAGCAGCCGGTTTACAACGGGCGGGTTACTCATTCATGCCCCGGGTGTGTTAAAAAGATTCCGCCCCTCAAACTGCGAAGGCAGGCGGCTCTGGTGCCTTCTTTGAAAAACAGCATTGGACACATTCTGATCTAGACTTAGGCGGAAAGCTTCTGCCCTTATCCACTATGACTCGGCATCCATCGAAGCTCGCTCCGTCGCCATCCTGGCGTTCTCTGCATTAAGATCCTCTTGGGCTTTGGCCACCTCATCTCGCACCTTTGCAACTTCTGCATTATGTTGTGCTTGATTCGCTGGAGTCACCTCCGTGGCTAACAGAGTCATCAGGGTGCCCAAGAGCTCAGATAAAACCTGAGTCGACGGCCGAACAGAGCCGCTCGCCCCAGCTGTCGCAGCAGCAGTTGAACCAGATGTCATGGCAGCAGCTGTTGATGAGTTTACCATTGGTTGCGTACCAGCCATAAAAATAGCAGCCCTGCTCGGCGGCTCATAAGGGTCCGGAATACTGTCACCATCGGAATAGCACCCAAGCCCGCCATCCTGAAGCTGATAGATTGATTCGGTTTCTCCGGTCCATGACTCATCACCTGAATAGATGGCCGTCTCTCCACCAGATGCAGAACCTTCCTCAAGATCCGCCCCATGAACAAAACCAACAAAGATGTGCTTTCGGCCGTGTTGACCCCTGGCAGGTCGCGCGCGCTGAGCCGTCTCGATGATCTCGGTGCAGGTGTCCGGCTCAGGCTCTGACTCGCCGATCTTGCCGATGAAGACGTGAATTCCGCCAAAGGGGACCCGGTACTCGTACTCAATTGAGTCAGCCTCAGGGCCCCGGCCAGCGTCGTCGATGTAGATCTTGCCGCGGCGACTCTTAGTCATCCGGCCCATGGCGTATTCTTCGATCCCTGAGAAGTTTCCCTTCAAGAACTCGAAACCACCGTGCTCTGGCCCCACGGTGGGCGCCAACTATCATGGATTTAACACGGCAGATGCCCTTGTGAAAGGACTTAGGTGTGGAGCCATCGCAACGTAGGTTAGCTTGAAGGGGTTTAACGGGACAAAGGACACAAAGGTTTACCCAGGTTCGGCCCCTCACAACGAGGTAAAAGCCTATGTCCTGCTTCTAGTTGTATTGCTTGAGTATCGATTACAAGGGAGCGATCACGCTTGACCTAGCTATCGATTAGTTGTTTCTTGAGTTAACCCGCTGCCGGGTCTCGCCTTTATATACATAGGTCGAGGCTCCGGGGCTTACAAGAGTCCAAGCCGGATCACACAACGTGACCAGCCCGGTTTCTAAGTCACCTTGCCTTGCCAGGCAAGTCACCATCGGGCGGCTCACACCTCCGGGTCTTGGGCCTCCATCAGCCCCGCCTCTTAAGCCGTCGCCTATCTTTATGCTTCGTCTTCTTGGACCTTTCTTGGGCCTTCTTCATATTAAGTCGCCAACGGTGTAATCCGGCCCCTCCTGGGCGGGTCACACCTCGGAGTCATATCCCCAACAACAACATTCACTTTCTTCTCTCTTTTCCCCCTAGATTTAACAACGGTAAAATCATCCTCATCAACTTCATTATCATTCATCCAATTAGTATTAAGGGGGGATTTGTTTCCAGCTCCATCAGTAATACAAAGGTGTTAGCCTGTTGTTTCTCACTACCATCACATTTTTATGGAATATTAGTTCTAGATTTTTCTAATTCCCTCACAACATCAATCACAGGAAAAATATTATTAGGAATAACAACACCCATCCTAGCAGCTTTACTCATAAATTCCATATTGGAAAGAACATCAAAAGTATTGGGGGAAGATATGCCATCATCACCTTGCAGATTTCTCTTCCTTGTAATATTAATTGCCTTAGCTTCCATGTTCTCTATATTAGCTCCAGCAGTCCTCTGGCTTAATCTTACTTGCTCCTCCTCTATCACAGGGAGAGTGGGGATGATTTCCACCCACCCTCCAAAAGTTTCAAACTGGTCGACATATGCAGAGGGGTTTTTCTGACAAGACAAATCCCAGGGTTCAAGCTCAGTAACCACATTTTCCCGAGGAAAATAGCCAAATAGGAAGAATGTTGCAGACTAACAAGAGAATTAACAACCACCTGCATAATATTCACCCTAGTGTTTTCATATGCAACAGCAACATGAGACTAAACATCCACATCATCATCACACGAACCCATATTTTCCTTAGCTGTAGTGTGATTCAGGAGATCATTGCCTATTTCTTCTCTTTCCTCTTCAGAGCTGTCACTCTCCACCGGCTCTTTTTCAACGTCCACATTTGTCCACATCAACGCAACTTTTTCCTGTTATGAGGGTGGAGACACAATGTCCTTCTCATGCCCAAACTGTCGACTTTTCTAGATAATAATTTACTGTCAAAGATTAAGATTTTACCCTTATGGCCTAGGTACTTCCTAATTTTTAGTGGAGGTATTCCTATGTAGTTAAGTTGGAGTACCAATTAATTTTATCCACTAGATTGGAATGAACGGATTGTCCATAATGAATCCAAGTATCGTAAATAACTCAAAATTAAAAGCAGTGGAGTAAATGGAGAAAAATATCTTTTAGGGATAAATACAAACACCTCTTCTCCTTCTTCCCATATTCTTTCCTATTTTAAAAATCCAAAATGTTTAGCTCAAACCGTAGGTCAGATTCTAATCCGGTTTCACCATTAAACCCGTCACGATGATACATTCAAAAGTAGATACCATATTAGTGTGTTTCGATGACTTTTTACTTTTGGGTCCAAAGTTACCACGCCTGAGCTACGTTAGTTATCACCCCTACAGTATGTAAGTTATTTGGTGTTTACACTGAAGTTACCACAGACATACAAAATGGTTTCCCCCAACCTTCTCCTTACATGCAGTATGCACTAGAGGAAAAAGGTCCGATATCATCCTAAATTCTTCTCATTTCGGAAATTTTTAAAAAATTGTAGCTCAAACGTTGTTACGATTCAAAATCCATTTTCACGATCAAATCTATCGCGATGAGACCCTTCAGACTAAATCCCATATTGGTACGTGGACTTTTTGGGGGGTCAAAAGTTACCAAGCATGATGGTACGTTTGTTACTATCTCTGCGGTACATAAGTTACCACGCGTTTTACGCAGAAATTATCAGAGTATGTTTCAACAACTCTTTTTGATCAAAATTATCATGATGTTGTACGTAAATGATTAGATGGTCTGCGGTGCGTAAATTACCATGTTATTTATAAAAAAAAGGTTTTTGGTGTATGTTTCAACAAAAAAATCTCGGGTAAAAGATACCAGGCCCATGTACCTAATTTACCAGCCCTATGATGCGTAAATTACCATGTTATTTACACAAAAGTTATTGTGGTACGTTTCAATAATTCCTTTTCCCAGCCAAAGTTAGCATACAGAGGGTACTTAAGTTACTCGGTTGTGAGTTCAAATCACACCTTTAACAAAAAAATCACAAATGAACCTATGGTTGGATGGTTAGGAGGACAATGGTATCCACAACCCACCAGAGTTTAAGTCCTAGGCTTGACATTGATACTCACATTTTTCTGGATTTATTTTAGGCCTTCCGACGATGTGCGTTCATTGGGAGGAGACGTTCGCATTTCTGTTTACTCTTACTTGACATAAAACAATCAGGGGTAAGTTGGTTATCAGGCCAATGTGGATGTTTTTACAACCAGGGTTCAAACCCCCACCCTTACATTCTTTTTCCTAAAAAAGAGGATGAAAAAACCTATAAAGGCGTACGGCAGGAAAACTGACAGAGAGAAAACCGGGAGGGAGGACTGGATGGGAGAGAGACAAGCAGGGATGAGAGAAAACCGTAAGAGAGGTCAAGCGGGATCATGCGGCCAGTGCGCGCCAGAAGAGGATCAGGTGGCGCTAGAGGCGTTTGACCATAAAGATAAAAGTGTAACGTTCGCCAAATACGTTTTGCGAAAATTAAATTATACTCCTATTCCTACTCTAGTTGATAAAACCACGCACTCTATTGCAAGGGACATTAGATAGCAGATGCGGATTCAATTAGTAATTTGTAGTATCTCTACATTCAAACTTCACATGAGCTGCAGATTTTGACAATTATATTGCTACATCACACGTGAACAGAACTTCCTCTCCAATTATGGTCAAATAATGGTAGAGAAAAAGAGTAATTTGCTTCCCTCTGCATATTATGAGTATGGGTTTGTCTAGGGCACATCTAGATGTGCCCTAATTATTGCACATTTAAGTGACCAATCACACTACAAAGAAAAAGAAAAAAGACAAAAGAAAATGTCTGCACGAATCTTCATGTAAAATCAATGTATATGACTTAGATGTGCAATACTTAGGGCACATCTAGATGTGCTTCAGCAAACCTGTATGAGTATTTGGCTGCATCCACCGCACCTACTGCGATAAAATCGATGTTCCTGTATTGCGATTTATTTTTTGAAAAGGGGTGCTTTATTACTTAAAAGATTTAAGCATTACACCCAGCCTCTGCATAACTAAGATGCACACAGCCAAATAATGTCATCTCACACAAACCAAAAATAAAAAGGCGAAATACAAAGAGACTTGTAGAGTCCGTATAATGCCTAAAGCGGGGCGGGGCCAATCCTAAGATCATGCTGCCACCCATGTTGGATAAAAGTATCCCTCGCCGCATCATCCAATCATGTACACACCTCCGTAAACAGATCTCAATTCTCCACGCATTGTAGAGAGGGCCATAAACGAAGAGTCCCGGTACATCTATAGATAACCTGCATCAGAGAAGTACTGTTATCATTAAAAACCTTATCATTTCTACATAGCCAAAGCGACCAAATAACGGCTAGCGCTCCCACCCTGAGAAGAGTTCTAAACATATGATCAATCCTATGTAACCAGTTGCCAAATACATTTGCAACACTACAAGAAGGATACAAGCCAGAAGCTATTTGGATGACTGGCCATATAGAACGAGCCAATTTGCATTGGAAGAATAAATGTTTTATTGTCTCATCATTGTGACAAAAGACACATTGCGAACTTCCTTGCCAATTCCTCTTAATAAGGTTATCTTTAGTAAGATACCATGCAAAGATTTTATTCTTAAGAGGTATCTTCATCTTCCAGATCTTCTTGTTATTATCAACTGGCACATCAGACTGGATTAACGCTCTATACATTGAGTCAACTGAGAATTGTCCATTCCCATGGAGATTCCATCGGAATACATCAGACCCATATGACAATTGCACCGTGGACAACCGCTGGAGTAGGATGTTCCACGAATGGAGTCTGGGTCCAACTAAATTTCTTCTGAACGTCACATTAGGCGGAAATGATTCTATTATTGTGGCGATAGTATCACCCTTGTGGCGCACAATGTTGTATAGAGCCGGATATTGTTCCTGGAGTGTGGCATTTCCTAGCCACTTGTCCTCCCAGAATCTAATTTCCGAGTCGTCCTTAATAGAGAAGGATCCATAGCAGAAGAAATATTTCTTCATAGCCATTAGACCCGCCCAAAAGTGGGAATCCCCAGGCTTCCAGTATACTTGGGATACCGCCTTGGAACCCACATATTTCCTCCAAGGAGAGTTTGCCATACATCATCTTCCGTTAGAAATTTAAACAACCATTTGCCTAGAAGGGCCCTATTCTTAACCTCGAGGTCATGAATGCCCAACCCGCCTTGGTCTTTGGGACGGTAAACCACACTTCATTTAGCCAGTCGATATTTCCTTCGCTCGCTGTCTCCTTGCCAAAAGAATCTTGATCGGAAATAATCCAATCTATGTAAAACTCCTTTCGGCAACTGGAAGAAGGAAATCATATATAGTACCATATTACTTAGTACTGAATTTATGAGGACCAATCTTCCACCTAGAGATAGCAGTTTACCTTTCCAACTGCTAAGTCTTTTTTGCAGTCTCTCCTCGATGTGTTTCCATTCAGAATTTGTGAGTCTCCGATAGTGTATCGGTATCCCCAAATATGTGATCAGAAACTGGCCCAACCTGCATCCAAACAGTTCAGCGTACAGGCGGGCCTCGTCTTGAGCGTCGCCAAAGCAAAACAATTCACTTTTATGAAAATTGATCTTAAGACATGAGAGTTGCTCAAATGCTGATAAAATCAGTTTCATATTTCTCCCTTTCTCGAGGTCATGATCCATGAAGAGAATCGTATCATCAGCATATTGAAGTATAGAGAGACCACCATCAACTAGATGATTTACAACACCATCAATTTGGCCATCAGCCTTGGCACGCTCAATCATGACCGCTAGCATATTTGCCACTATATTGAATAGCATGGGCGGTAATGAGTCACCTTGTCGCAATCCCTTCTTCGTTTGGAAATAGTGTCCAACGTCATCATTGACCTTAATGGCAACACTACCTCCAGAAACGAAGCTATGGATCATAGCGCGCCACTCTGCAGAAAATCCTTTCATTCTAAGAGTCTGTTGTAGAACGGGCCACTTGACTTTGTCATAAGCCTTTTCAAAGTCTATTTTGAGTACCACACCATTCAACTTTTTCCGGTGTAATTCATGGATTGTTTCATGAAGGATAACAACTCCATCTAGGATGTGTCTGCCTTGCATAAAAGTTGTCTGTGAAGGACGAATCACATGTTCAGCAACCGAATTTAGCCTAATAGTCGCAACCTTCGTGAATATTTTAAAACTAACATTAAGGAGGCAAGTAGGTCTATATTGTTGTATCCTTTCAGCCTCATTAACCTTAGGTAATAAAATAATCTCGCCGAAGTTTAAGCGAAACAATTCTAGTTGGCCAACATGTATGTGGCTAAACAAAAGTAGGAGATCCGGTTTGATCACTTCCCAGAAGTTCTGATAGAACTCTGTGGGAAAACCATCCGGACCCGGGGCTTTGTTATGCTCCATTAAGAAAACCGCCTTTCTAACTTCCTCCTCGGAGTATGGGGCTGTTAGAAGGCTGTTTTCCTCGTCAGAGACCTGGGGTATGTCATCTATTCGGGACTCATCCATCGAGAAGTTTTCTTTCTCTGGGGCTCCGAACAGATTTTTATAATAATTAGTGGTATAAGATTTAAGTTGCTCATGCCCCTCAATCATGCCCACATCCTCCATAAAGCCATGAATTTAGATCTTCCTAGGCTCCGAGCTTCACTTCAGGTGTTACATTGTCACGTCTGATTCATTAGTCATCATCTGTCTGTTTCAGAATTTAGAGTCTCATTGTTCTATTTATTCTTCAGGAAAGCTTTTTAGTATTGGAACACAGAACCACTCCCCTACTTCGTGCATGTAGTATTGGAGCGGGTGATGTACTAACTCCAGCTGCTGATCTAACCACTCGACATCTCCTACTCCATCACCACCTCAACTACATAAGCACACGCACGCTTCATCATGCTACACCATCCAGAACCACAGCCACAGAGCAGCAAGCACACAAGCAAGAAACACGATCGAGAAGCTGCCAGCCAGTCATGGAGGTCATGTCTTCCATAGCCATGCTCCTACTCCTCTCCTGCTCCCTCACGGCGGCGACGACGCCGGTTGGCACGATCGAGCGCGTGTCCAAGCAGCAGATCCTGGCGAGCATCCCACCAGGAGGGCACGCCAGCCCGCCCGTGCTATTCCTCACGTCCCCGTCTGCCAAGTATGCGGCCTACTTCGTGCGCACCCACACCGCGCCAGGCGCCGGCGGGCTCGGCGCCGACTTCTGCTACGTCGAGGTGATGGCCGGTGGTGAGGGCGAAGGCGGCCGCAGCGCTGCCCACGCGAGCGCGTGGGAGTCGGAGTGCCGGCCGGTGAGCACGGTTAACACGTGCACCCTGCTCTTCTCGTGGCACGGGCTGGAGGTGTTCGACGGGGCCGAGGAGGTGTGGCACGGCAAGACCAACACCGACGGAACCAACTTCCTCCAGACGCTCGAGCTCGTCGACGACGGCGACATGCGCGTCCGCGACAAGGACGGCGAGCTCGCGTGGCGCGCCAGCGACGAGCCCCGCCACGCGCAGCACTGCGGCGCGCCGGGGTCCCCGGGCCTCGCGGCCGCGCTGCCGACCTTCGCTGAGCCCATTGGCGCGCACAGCAGCAACCTGCCCTTCGGCCATGTGAAGGGCGGCAACGGCCACGCGGCCGAGCTACCGCAGGCGGCGGAGCTCGGGGACGGGGTTGCTCCAGGGGCCGGAGCCTTTGCCGGCGTAGGAGGAGTTGCCCCGGGGCCTGGAGCAGGTGGCTTGGGCGACGGGTACGGCTACGGCATTGCACCAACGGCGGGAGGTGGCGGAGGTGTAGCCGCGGGGGCAGGACCCTTGGGTGACGGCTACGGGATCGCACCGGACGCCGGGACAGGAGCCTTCGATGGTACCGGGGACATGGGCGGACAGGGTGAAGCCGCGACGGCGGCGGGGGCTGCCGGCGGTGTGGCCGGAGCGGCAGCGTTCGGCAGCCAGCCGCTGGTGGACAACAGCCCCTACGACAGTGGAGCCTACAAGGGCAGCCGTGGGGCCCGTCTCGCGGCGATTGGAACCGTGGTTTTCGTCAGTGCCATTGCCGTGGGTTTCTGATCAGGAAGACCAATCAATGGCGAAAGCGCGGGCAACATCTATAGTGCAATGCAATCGTGTTTCTTAAGGAGTTGTGAAGTTGTGATATAATGCATCTACTTGTTAATTATGTGATTTGTGTAGTACAATTGTATCAAAATCAATACAATTTGATAAAATTAAATTGCATCATTCGACATTTTGTTCTCTAGTCTTTTTTTTTTTTGTCCTCTAAAATAAATTCTCTAGTCTATTGCAGCCTTTACTGTAAGAAATTCCTCATCTATAGACGACCCCCTCCCCTTTCCTCCCGCGTCGCCCCTGCAGGCAACGGGGAAGGAACCCTAGCCGCCGCCGAGCATCGCCTTTCCCCTGCCACAGCCAGGGCGTGACCTCGTTGACAATTGATGATAAATCATCAGAATATGTGTACCCTGTTGCAACACACGGGCAATTAACTAGTATTCATTACAGAAAACTTGTGCCTATTGGTGTTTTTGCAAATATCTTTAATATCAAATTCTTTTAACTATTGCTAGCACTTAGCAGACATCTTCTTTTGCAAGGACAACTACACAAATCAAACATTCAAACATAGATTCTAGATCCTCCCCACATACTCAAAAGAAGAAACTCCTACACTTATCTTTTGAGTACATTGCCATAATATTTAGAACACATAAGAAGCACATAGTATATAGTTCTGAAAAAGAAAAAGTCACTATACCACCATCCAGTATAAAGGAGTTCCTGACAATGCCAAACCTGCAAGTGTCTTGCAGCATTTTCAAATTTTAGATGGAAAAGCTCAGCTCATTAGTCCTCTTTGGCACATCCTCTGCAACATAACTCAGAAAGTTTCATTTATATATCGAGAGCCTTGTGATTATAATCAATTAGCAATTCAGCATGCAGATAACACACATAGCAAGAGAAGATTGGTGTAAATTTGTCTGATTCTACATTACTAGCTTCTTTAGAATTTATTTCCCTCTGGTGTTTTAGCGCAACATAAACTCAAATTGGGAGAAGTATCACTCATCGAAGCAGTGAAATCTCATCTTCTGCGATATATGTCCTCCATGCTTCCCAAGATTTCAAAACCTTTATCTCTTTGCTTTTTCCAAAGAGCATTAAGCAAATGTGTTCAAGAGTCACTAAATCAATGATGAGATATTTAAATTTATAATGAATACGACAATCTGCAATTTGGCATAATCTTTTAAAGAGTCACTAAAGCTTTATGGGCTTTTTTTCTTCTAATACCATTGTTACCATTTTGCATACATGAGTGTGCAAATTGCAAATAAGATGTTAATTATAGAAACCATGAACCAACCTGATGGAGTTTTGAGCATAGTCAGATACAACTAACTATAAATGCAAATGCATGAATCAAGGATACACCAACTCAGGAAGGACAATGCAAATAAACCGAAAGGAACATAAAACATTAAAAAAATAACACTACACTTTGTTGAAAAGAAAGATTGCCCCATAGAGAAATAGGAGGAGCTAAATAAATCATGTTAGTCTGGAAATTTGCTGAGCCTATGATTCAACATCAATTTGTATAGTATCTCAAATTTGCACGAACAGGTTGGAAAAAATTGTTTATTCAATTATTTCAAGTTAGTGCACCAAAAAGTAATAACTAATAAAATGTAAGAATACATCTAAAGGCATCAATTATACATGATGAGCTTATGCAGGAAGGACTGGCACATCATAAAGTCATCTATTCTTTTACATCGAATAGAGAAAGCTTACATGCAACCTACATGTCCCGCAACATAGGTTTATTTTCACTTCTGGTACAATAGCTAGGAGTTACCAATATCCAGTACTTTCTAGCTAAACAACATTGACATGGGACACTATTCGTGAATTCAAATAGGTGCATATATAATACTGGAAGTTAATGTAGCCCCAAGTGTGCTTCTGGTAATTATTAAAAAATGCTTATGGGCAAATGTTTTCATTGAGATGTATATGGAGGAATGTTCCATAGTTAATGCAAGAAGAGTATTGGATGGATCTGAGGATGGATGGTTGTTCTTGCTACTCCTAGGATTTGCACTAGTCAGTAGTTGGGTCCCCAAGTGACTTAGTTGTTGTTTCTACAAAAACATTAATTAGTTAAAACATCGGTGGACTAGAAAGCTTGAACACTCACGGGTTGGTTACACATTAGTAACTAATTCTTAGTGGAAACAAAACAAACCACTAATGAGCAGCCCTTGCTCGTTACTAGTAACACAAAATCCACCAATGTGCATTCCCTATTCGTCGGTGATGCTACACCATGGAAATAAATAAATACATAGCTCATCGGCGGCATCTAGCTAGCAACACCACCCCATGCTCGTACCTCAGCATCATCGATGCATCGCACCTCACCTTAAGCTGCCACCCCTAGTGCAAGTGACCATGTTCTTATCAAACTCAGTCTTGATGGCTTGAAGTTCCCTCACCTCTTATCTGTCATAATATATTCATCTATTGAACTCAATGATATCTATGCATATCTTGATTTATATAACACTTCTCCAATATTATCCAATAACCTTCATGTACCATGTAACACTCATCCATCTAATATTATTCGTACGTAATTCAATGAGAATAGTTAGTCTATAGGAATTGTAATTAATTACCAAAAACACACTTGGAGGCTACATGCAATTTAAGTATCCAACTCCTTGATTTAGCCACGGGACTAAACCTTGTGCAACACTTTGGAATTCAGAATTTTTTGAATGGGCCTCGTACACACATGGTTCATCCGATGTTGGTCTGAAATTATAACATAATTGTAGCAACTAACTAGCGTCTATGAGTAACTATTCCTTGACATACTTTGGGAAACTTTGCACTGATTAAAAGGACATGTGTTGATATTATTTTACTGGAATGCACTAGGCTTCTGCCTGATTGGTGGAGAGACAAATTGATCATTGATGTCACTCCTACCATCCAATCGCATGTGAGTTGTTATGAGACGACCCCACTTTGCAACAAGAATACCTAGTTCTTGCACATTATTTAATGCCACACGGTTACAATAGTTTCCACCGTAATTTTAACCATTAAAAAATGTTACAACATTAACATTCTATGCAGCAAAAAGTTCCATGGATACCATAAATTTCCATTCATTGGATCAAATCGTTAAAACTAGGCTACAACATACCCAACATAAAAATACCAATGTATGCGAAAACGACAAAAATCCACTGTAACATGTAAAACAACCCTTTGCAACATACATCAAGAAATCACTACTACTGACACACCGACCATGTATACAATAAATTTTTTACATGATTGCACTATATTGGAACAACCTATGCAACACCAATATTTTCAAACTTTCTAACTGAGCTATGGTCATCAACACCTAAGACGTCGACCTTGTTGCATTGGCCTCACCGATGATGAATCCGGTGCCCTGGAGCCCTATGTCAAAGGGCGAGATTGGACCATCCAATCCGTGGCACCATCTTCTCTGGGCTCAACGAAACCAAAAAGTCTCATGTCAAGCTCAAATCAAACTCCACCATGATATCATGGTAGCAATATCTCTAACTCCACGGACTATAAAGGAGAAGAGTAAGTATGAGAGGAGGGATGGACTCCATGGAGTAGAAGTTTAAGTGCATATTCTTCCTCGTAAGAGCATCTCCAACAGTTCTCGTACCCGTACAATAACACCCATTTAGGGGAAATTGGGCAAAAAAAAGCACTCCAACAGTTCCCATAAATGCCTAAAAAATTATAGGATCTCGTATATCTCTAAAACTTCTCCTCCTTCTATGGGAAGATTGTCCTTCCCATAAAAGTGCCACATCAGCTAACCGCCACCGGAATCCACTGAGCCGCCACCGTCGCCGCCACTAATTATCATGCCGCCACCCTCGACCATCGCCACAACGCTGCCTACCTGCTTGCCATCGCCGGAGTTCACCGTCACCGTCGTGCCACCACCAAAACCACCTTTAGGGGAAGTGATGTAGATGCCCCCCTGGTTAATTACCCCTCCGGTAGAGTACCGGAAAAGACCTCTAGATTGGATCACGGTGAAATAGAGAGGTGCTGCGGTGCAAAAAAAATCCTCGATAATTATTTTCAGGGTTCTGAGGAGTATATAAAGGCAGAGGCATCAAGAGGCGGTGGAAAAGTGGTGTTGGGTGCCCACGTGCCCCTGTCCGCGTAAACACTAGGGGAGGGGGGTTCTGGTGGGCTCAGGCATCACTGGCTCTGTCTTCTTTTGAAACTTCGTGATATGATTTTCCCAATTTTTTGGTCCCTCAAAAATCGGTTTTTCTGGAAAGTCAAAAACAACAAGAAAATAATAGCAACTGGCACTACACACTGAATTAATAGGTTGGTCCAGAAACAATTTGGTGCCAAAATTTTGCAATTATTATATAATTATAGCATGAAACAAGAAAATAATTATAAATACGTCTAGGACGTATCAACATGTTAGGTGGAGGTTAGACCCTTTCTGTTATCGAAATGCTTACGGCCTCACTTGAGTTCCTTCATTCTTCATGTTAGACCCCCAGAGATATTTAAAAGTTAGCTAGCAGTATCATGTTTGGGCAATGTGATTTAAGCTTCATCGACCTCTGCTTTCGCAGTTGCTTCCCTCTAGGCTGAATGCTCCCCTCAAAAAGTTAAGGATTACTAGTTTTTTCGATATCGATTTCGAAAAAGAATGGATTCGATCTTATGCACATCTGAGAAAGGTAATCAAAAAATTTAATCAACGACAATTCAGGCCAATAATCAAATACATTATACAAGAATCTCCTATTTAGCACCTAAGGTGCCGAATACAGTGCAACTCGTATGAAATGCACACCACTCCTACCCTTATGGATTGGCCCATGTAGGTCCCCCTTCACCGGTTTTGGGAACCATTCGGTTAGTTTTTTCTGTGTTTATTGCCGGCTTTTAGTAGGTTTTTCTTTGGGTTTTTTATTTTCTGTTTCTATTTTTTTCCTTTTAAATAAATACATTTAAGAATATTTCATGTTTCTTTTTCTATAATTTTTTAATAATTTACAATTTGTGCTTTTTATCAAATTTTGTTTTATAAAAATCTTGAACATTTTTATGTTTTTTACTATTGTTTCAAAATCTAAAAATCGAAATTGAAAAACATTTTTAATTAATTAATGTTTTTAGAAATCACAAACATTTTTAAAATTTGTAATATATTGACATTTTAATAAATGAATGATTTATACTAAAATTCCGAAATTTTTAATTAAAACTTTTCGATATTTGAAAAATCATCTGAAAAACCAAACGTAATATAAATTCGCCAGCTCGCAGGAAGAGAGCGAAGCGCTAAATGGGCCTCGGCCCAGTGTGTGTTTTGCGTTTTACCATCAATTTAGCGCCGCTGAATAGGATGCATCCCTTCCGTTTTATTCTGACGCAAACCATAATTTCAGACTTTATTTCCGCTAGCAAATATAGATAATGAGACCACCGGCGGAGCTACTCACGGGCAAAACTGTGCCGTGGCCCGCCCAACAATTCACCAAAATACATATATATATATATATATATATATATATATATATATATATATATATATATATGACCATTGCCCAGCACACATGATGGTAGGCCATGCTCCATAGCCCAAACGCCGAGTCCAATAGAGCAACACAACTGACACATATGTCCCTTGCTCGTATCCATCCCTCATTCTGTCTACGCCTCGTCTAGTAGAGAAGTACTACTCGTGTAGTACTCCACTAGGGCCGGCCGACGGGGAGGTAAAGTAGCTGGGGCAACTACAGCTAGTAGGAGCTAAGCTAGCGTCAACTTAGGCCTTCCACTACGCGTTAGGTGCCAAAACTCTAAAAAGTTTGCCACCTACACATTGATGCCAGATACAAAATATTTAGCACCGCTCCCACAACGTTGAGAATTAGGCATCGATTGAAATCATGACCCACATATATAAAATAGTATAGACCAGACCAAGACACCCCACTGCCAGCGTCTCTCTTTCCTGGCTCACTGCACTCCTTCCTGGTCCACTGTATGTACGACGCGTTTACTTTATTTGCTCGAAGGATTTGGCTTCGGAGCATGTAGGTGCTCTGGTGCCCAGGAATTTTTATCTGGCATCGGCTTGGCAACGTAGGGCATCGGTGCCAAATGTCCAAAAAGCAAATTTGGCACCACTTTTGGCCTACACAGTAGAAGGCCTTAGTGGCGACCCATCCCGGCACCCCCCCATCTGATGTGGTTGCACTAGCTGGGGCGGCGAGCCGGCCACAGGCGACCCGACAGGTTCAAATTTCAAAAAAAGTTATGCTCTTGGTTAGCTTGGCCCGCCCAGTTTTCTGTTTGTAGCTCCGCCACTGAATGAGACAACAGTTGCTCAAAAAAAAGATAATGAGACAACAAAATACGTAAAACAAAATGAGCTACTAGTACGTCTAAGAGAAAGCAGGCGTGAGCTTAGTTAAGACAGAGCTAAGGACTGAGCAGAGACTGCCTGTCCCACACCCCACCGCCCACCAACCAGCATTCACGCCATCAACGTGCGGCACGTTCCTCGAGGAGGCCAGCTCCAGCTGCTCGCCAACGAGCGGCGGGATGCTCTGCTCACTCCTGAAGTAGTCGCGAGGATCGATCTGACCCTTGGCCATGGCGAGCCTCCTGAAGTTGGCCTTGGAGTAGTACTTCTCCCCCCACACCCTACCGGCCTCGAAGCTCGAGACGTCGCCGGCCCCGACGACATTCTGGCCGATGTCGAGGTCCCTGTAGTTCACGTACGCCTCCCTCGGGTTCTTGCTCACGTGCGGCTCCATGAACGCGTACATGTCCCTGATCCACCTCGTGTGCGCCGCGCCGTCGCCGCCCACGCCCCAGAAGTTCATGTACTGCACGTTGTACAGCACGCCGGCCCGGTGCGAGAACGGCGTCGCCGACTCCGCCACGCCGGCGATGCTCCCGCCGTAGGGGTCCAGGATCATCAGCCCCGCGTCCCGCCTCGCCAGCCAGTTGGAGAAGATCTGCGCCCACACGTCCCTGGAGATGGCCCGCCGGACGTAGTCCGACGTCGCCTTGTTGGGTGAGGAGTCCCTGGCGACGGTCCGGTTCAGGATGTCGTCCACGGTGGCTGTCTCGCCGATGTAGATGTAGGGCACGGACTGGATCCACGACATCTCCTTGCAGTGCGTCGGGTTCACGCCCAGCTCCGGGAAGCGGCTGCCCATCACCGGCAGGAGCGCGTCGCGGGTGCCCAGGTACAGGGCCTGGAACCTCGCCTTGTCCCCCTGGACGACCACCCTCACTAGCAGGTCGTCGGGGAGAGCAGGGGCGACCTCTTGCCACTTGGCGAGGAGGTCCGCGGCGCCCTCCCGGGCCGTCTTGACGACGGTGAACACCGTGACCCTCGGCGGCACGGCCACGAGCCTCACCTTCCACGACAGCACGATGCCGAAGCTCCCGCCGCCGCCGCCACGGATGGCCCAGAACACGTCGCGCCCCATGGCCTGCTTGTCCAGGAGCCGCCCCTCCGCGTCGACCATCACGGCGTTGATGACGTGGTCGGAGGCGAGCCCATACTTGCGCAGCAGCATGCCGAAGCCGCCGCCGCTCAGGTGGCCCCCGACGCCGACCGTCGGGCAGAGGCCCCCCGGGAACGCGTGCCGGTTTGTCGCCCTCCCGATGGCGTGGTACAGCTCCCCGAGCGTGGCGCCGGACTCCACCCACGCCTCGGCCGGCTCTCGCACGGTGACGCGCACGGAGCGGAGGGCGGCGAGGTCGACGACGGCGAACTCCTCGGGGCGCGCGGACCGGAACGAGAGGCCCTCGTAGTCGTGCCCGCCGCTGCGCACGCGGAGGCGCACGCCGTGCCGGCGGCCGCAGACGACGGCGGCCTGGACGTGGGACGCGTTGGTCGCCGTGACAATGCAGAGCGGCCGCACCACGGCCGGCCCGAGGAACCGCGGGTTCCGGACGGAGGAAGCCAGGACCGACGCGAACGACGGCGAGCTCCGGGGGAAGAGAAGGTTGCCGGGGACGGACGCCGACATGCACCGGAGGAAGTCATCGGCGGCAGCTTGGATAGGGATAGCGAAGGAAGCATGGGAGGTGACGAAGAAGAGAGCTGAGACGAGCAGCATTGCCAGCGCCATAGTTCGCGACCTGCAGGCCATGGAGCTCCGCATGCTTGGGTTCGTGGTGAAGGGCAACTGATATTTTGCTGGCCTCGCAACGTGCGGTTAAATAAAGTTGGACCCGGGTTATTATACTACCTGTTGGGTAATTAAAATGGGTAGGTACGCAGCGCCTCTCTCCATCTCCATCGATCCAATCTGATGATATCGATCGTGACTCGGTGAGGACATGTAGAGTCATTAAGTATAGTTATGGCGATCTTGATCTGGATGGCATATGGTGCACATGCGGCTTACTGTTTCTGTTGACTTGCACGGTCATGCCTCGTGCGTCGGTGAGCTTCACAGTTGCAAGAGAAAAGAGATTCTTACGCACGAGAGATCCGAGCGCATGCAAATATAGCAGCGTAGGCCATCAATCCACTTTATGTCATGGCGCTCCTCCTCTTTCTCTCTTTTCCTCCTCACAGTGCAACTAAGTGTCTCTAACATAATGTCTTCTCTCTCCCTCTCAGAATCTGTCAATTTAGTTTCCTTATAGTAACAGTTTACATGGTTCATGTCCTTTATTTAAACTAAAATTTTGTTTTAATCTTATTTTTACATATTTGAACTCCTGGCGCCACGACCTTTAGAACAAGATCAATTTTGATACATTTGAAACGCGTTAAAATATCAACGTTTCAATCCACTTTTCACTCATTCTATTTTTCAGTGTGTGGAATTAGTTTCTTCAAATGAGTGAAATCAAATTTTTTGAAATGAGTCAAAAAAATTGAAATGAGTGAAATAAGTTTTTTTTCTTAAATGAGAGAAAATATTTTTCTTAAGTTGAATCAATTTTTTAAATGAGTGAAAACATGTTTTTGAAACAGACAAAATCAGTTTTTTGAAATGAGTAAAATCAATGTTTGAAATAAGTGAAAGCAACATTTTTAAATGAGTGAATGTTATTTGAAATGAGTGAATTTTTTAATGGACTGAAATCTGTATTTTAAGATGAGTGAATTTAACTTTGAATTGGGTGAAATGAGTGAATTTATCTTTTTGAAATTAGTGAACTGTTACTTAAAATAAATTAAATCAGTCTTTTTCAAATGAATGAATTTTTTAGTTGATTTAAATATGTGTTTTGAAATGACTGAAATATGAATTTTGAAACGAGTGAAATCATTTTTTTTAATGAATGATATATCTGTTTTAATAAAGCGAGTCATTTTTTAAAACAAGTCAAATCATTATTTTGAAATGACTGAATTAAGTTTTAATAAGTGAAATTATTATTTTGAATTTAGTAAAATCATGTTCTTTGAATGGAGTGAAATCATTTTTTAAAGGAGTGAGATAAACGAGTGAAATGTGTTTTTTATGAGTGAAATATGTTCCACAAAATTTAAACTTCTTTAAATTATATTTAAGATTTATCTTCTTTTAAAGATCTCATCGCTAGTAATTCAAATATATAAAAATATTTAAAAAATGTGTTTTGTTAAAAAGATAACAATGATTCACCCGCAAAAAAAAGATAACAATGATTAATTCGCACAAGCAAATAAAATGCTAGATTTTCTATGGGTAGAGTAGTTCTGCACACAAAGTAGTGGATTTGCAAAAGGGCTTGACGGGGATGTAAAGATGCAACCTCGAAACTAGTGGTTCACCCCTCCCATCCTCCCCCTCGCGTCGCCCCGCGCGCCACCGAGGGGGAACCCTAGTCGCCGCCGCCCCAGGCCCCCCCTCCACCTCTCCCTCCTCCCTCGCCGCCGCCCAAGGGCGCGGCCAGCCGAAGCCCGGTCGCCGCCGGTGGCGGCGGGGATCCTCTCGTCCCCTCGCTCGGCTTCCTCGGCGCGGATCTTGGCGGCGGGCGGGGGTGCATCGCTGGTCGACGGGCGGTGCAGCGCGGCGGCGCGCCGGCACCGGAGGGTGGCGGCGGACTTCGACCTCGTGTCAGGCGTCCTGGTGGCGGAGTACTCGTAGTGGCCGGCTACGTCGTCTTCGGCCGATGGGGCGCGCGGATTCAGCGGCCGATGAGGCGCGCGGATCTGGCCCTCGCAAGGTACGGGCCGCGGGCGGCCTGGGCTGCTGGCAGCTGCCCCCTGCCGTGGCGGTCGACTGGTGGGGGGTGGCGATGCAGTGGTGGTGGTGGTGGTTCGTGCTGGTGGTGGCGCCGGCGGCGGTGTCGGCTTCAGCCGTCCTTGCGTCCGGCGGCCGTTGGCAGCGAGGGTGGTGGCGCTGGCTCTGGGCTGCCCCTCGGGGTCCCGATGTGGATGTGGGCTGCCACGGCGTGGTGGTGGCCCATCGCGGTGGTCTGGGTCATTTCACGGCGGCGGCTGGATTCTTCGGCGTCTGCCTGTCGGTGAGCGCCCTTGACGACCTTCGATTCATCTCCCCGTCGTTCGGGCGCTACCTTCATCGGAGGGTTGGCCCTGTCCGAGCTGCGGCCCATCGCTCGTCTCGCGCCCGGCAGCAGGACGGGTCGATGGTGGCCAATTTTGGCCGGCCTATTGGGTCTCGACGCTGGGGACAGCTCAGGGGTGCGAAAGGCGGTTCCTTTCCACTCGTCTCTTTGGTTGGGGTAGCGACGGGTGGCGGGTGAGGTGGCATCAAGGTTCTGGATGCTGGGGTGGCGGCCCTGGTGGTGGTGTCGCGGTGCTCCTGGGCAAAGCCCGTGGCTTGGTGCTGCCTAGTGGCCATGGCCGTGTGGGCGGCGTGGTAGCCAGGATGTGATGTTCGGTGGCGGTGAATATTGGCCGGGGTGAAAACCTGTTCTATCTTCGGACGGACCGGCGGCGGCGAAGCTCGTTCCCTTTTTGAAGGCGTCGTCGCGGCTCTCACAGCCCGTCGTGTTGCTCCAGGGGAAACTCTGATCCTTGGGTCGGGCGATGGCGGCGCTTCGGTGTCGTAACCTTCCTGTAGGCACCGCCTTGGAGCCCACGGTTCGTCGTATGTAGCTTCTTCTCTTCGCAGTGGCGTGTTCACGGTTGAGGCCCCCGGTTGCTCATGTTGTGCTAGGGTGGTGTGGCTGCGCTCAGCGCCTATGTATCCTACCTTGGGTATGTGCGTGTGTTCCGATGGCGTGTGTTGTACTAGGTTGTTGATGATCTTTGCTTTATATATAAAGCGGGACGAAAGCCTTTTTGATAGAGGGCTTGACGTTTTCCGTTGCTGAGTCCACACGACTGACGTATCACTATTCTAATTCTAAAGCTGACACACAATTCCACAGAGTATCTGATACGTTAGGTAGGTATTGTACATATCAGTGCCAAGATAAAGCATTAGAAATAGTTTGTTCTACATTTCGGGTGGGCATCTCGATGCTGGAACAAACGGTTGGACTATGCACGCGAGAATTTCCATTTTCGCGGTTGCAAGGCCCAAGCAGACCTATCTGGCTAGGCATGACGAGCGCATGCGAAAGAACCGACATGTCATGTTTAGCTCAACGGAAGTTGGAGCACATGACTAGCTGCAGCATCGCACGCGAAGACAAGTCAGTGCTTTGACAGATTCAGGTGCGAGGAGGTCGTGGGGGATGGAGATTGTGGTGGGATATGGAGGGGTTGCAAGGACGGGGGAGGCTACGGCTTGAGCAAGGTGAGGCTGCGATCCAGCGCCCGCCGCTTCCTCTCTGCTAGGGAGGTGTTGGGCCCCAAGTGCAAGAGTTTGCAGCAAAGTGGCGGTTTTTCTTAAGTGACCTACTCTACGAGAGCTATCCAGTATGCATCTTAAGTATTAAGTAAAAGAGAGTATTTCAATAAGAACGATGACATTAAGTTGATGATATATTGTCTCCAGTATGTGTTCAAAGCACAACTATGCAACCATCTTATTATTCCTAGAGGCAACAACACAAATACAAGTCTTTCCACTTTCTATCACTGCGGTAACTGATCTGCACGGTTGAACCCAACTATCATATGCAACTCCCTCCAAAGATCAAAGCCCAAACCTCGCCAAAGAAACAGATAACAGATCAAAGAGAATACATAAATAAGAATTATGCAACAGAAAAACAAAATATATCTCAAGAGAAATCATGAATAAATCTGATCATAAAATGACAATTTATCATATCCCAACCACTGTTCAAGATATCTTCTGATATTCCGATAAATCGGCCGATTTATCGCTTACCGTCGTCTGACCGATAAGATAAATTGGCCGATAAATCAGCCGATATGGTGATAAATCGGCCGATATGCCGATAAACTGGCCGATTTACCCCTTATCATGGGTCGACTGATAAGTTCCCGATAAGCGATATCCCCAACATTGATCCCAACAAACACACCGCAAGAATTACATCAGATGGACCACAATCATGCAGGACAAATCATGTGATCTTTGTGTCGAGAAGCGAGAGAGAGAGAGAGAGAGAGAGAGAGAGAGAGAGAGAGAGAGAATAATCTAGCTACTACTACGTACGTACCCATAGTCCAAAAGGAAACTACTCACGAGCAATCATGATGGCCTTCATGTTGATGGAGATAGGCACCGTGATGATTTCCCCTTCAGGGAGAGTACCAAAAAAGGGCTACAGATTGGATCACGAAGATAACAGAGGTGTGCGGTGGCGAAAAAATTCAGGCGAAAAATTCTTGAGGGTTACCTGAAGAATATAAAAGGCGAGAGCTGAGAGGCGGTGGAACAAAGGCCTAGGGGGGCCACGTGGTAGGGGCACATGTCCTCCCTAGGGTGTGTGGGCCCCTGGGTGGCCCCTGGCCTATGTCGGTGCCCCCTGGAACCTTCTGGATTTGAAGCTCCCGTTAATTTTTTCTAGATTTTTTTAGTCCGATAAAATTTATTTTCCTGCAAAGTCCAAAAACAACAGAAAAATCAACTAGTACTAGGCACTTAATTAATAGGATAGTACAGAAAAATGATTTAAATTGGTGCCAAAAGTAGGCTCATTTAATATAAATATGGCATGGAACAAGCAAAAATTATAGATGCATTTGAGATATATCAGCATCCTCAAGCTTAATCCATACCCGTCCTCGAATAGATAGATGATAAAAAAAATAGTTTTTCATTGTGAATGCCCCTAGCATGAATTCTAATCAATATGATATAATTGGCTATAATCTTAAAGGAGAGTGATGCATAGCAATAGTCCATAGTTCATACAATGCAAATAACATCAAAATATGCGAGTAAAATCATTATCATATTTCATGGATCAAAACTTTCACATCACACTCATGAACACTATAGGTTTACCAAGAATGTCAAGTGTAGCATGAAACATGATGCTCAAGACTTTATCATATCAAACACCTTATCATAACACGTTCTAGAGCTTCAGTCAAGTAACTAATCACATGACTCCATTTTTTTAGTTACTTAGTACCCACACAATGCTCAAACACGAGCCTTGATCTTTGCACTTATAAATGGAAACGGAGAATAATTATGGGGTTTATAATAAGTCAAAAATGGAAGAAAGTCTCACACCAACGTGACTTGTCATTAGGGATGGAGAGGCCTTATAATCGATTTTAGTGCAAGGAGTAGGGATTGACATGCAATGGATGCACTCGAGCTAATGTATGAAAGCTCTTCTAATGGACTAATGGGGTGTTCATCCAACTCGCTTGCTCATGAAGACCTAGAGCACTTTGAGGAAGCTCATCACATGAATATGCAATCCAAGTTCTATAATGTGATAATCCCCAACGAGTATGTAAACATCAAGCATATGAAAACTCTCTATATGACAATGCAATGTGTTACTTTCAAACACGTATGTATGCAAAAAGTATAGTAGTGTGCCCCTCTCTTTTATTCTCTTTTTTTTGTGTCCTCTGTGGCCCTTTTTTTTCTTTGGACTTTTGGCTTTTTTTTATTCCTCACAAGGGGCAACACTCTAACATTATGATCAATACAAAAAATTATAATAACAAGGTTGTAAAACCAAAGTAAAAAAATGAAAACCATATAGAAAACACATAAAACAAGGAAAGAAAAAACCCCAAAGATAACAAAAGAAAACTGTGACGACCCCGGCTTAATCGTGCACTAATCATACACGCAAATGCGCACGATCAAGCCTAAGGACTCACTTGAAGATATCACAACACAACTCTAAAACATAAATAAAGTCATACAAGCTTAATATTACAAGCCAGGGCCTCGAGGGCTCGAATACATAGCTCGATGGCATACAAGCGTCAGCGGAAGCATCAGATATCTGAGTACAGATATTTTACAGAGAGAGAGAGATAAGCCTTCACAGAGGCGGGATAAAATAAAATACTACGATCGAAAGGCGTAGGCCTCCTGCCCTGGACCCTCCGATCCTACTCCTGGTCGTCGAACGGCTCCTCGTAGTAGTAGTACTCGCTAGGCAGGTAGTAGTACTGGTCGTCAGCTGGGGCGTCTGGCTCAGGGGCTCCGTCGTCTGGTGGCATCAAAAGGAATATGGGGGAAAAAGAAAATAAAGCAAACGTGAGTACTCATCCGAAGTACTCAGCAAGCAAGGATCTACACTACATATGCATCATTTTCAAAGGGGGCTGTATGTGTGGACTGGGCTGCAGAAATGCCAGATTAGAGGGGGAAAGCCTAGTCCTATCGAAGACTAGTTTCTTCAGCATCTTCAACAGTCTTGCAGCAATAGACGAGATCAGATGAACATAATGTAAAGCAGTAGTAGTAGTATCATCAACCTCGACCTGAGATCCTTTCTCGACTCCCTGCGAGAAAGCAATCCCAGAGCCGTACTATCCAGTTCTCATATCAAGTTCTAGTTGTACCGATCGGGATACAACTCCGAGTGTCCGTTACCGTAGGACAGGCTATCGATAGAAGTTTCTTCCCTGCAGGGGTGCACCAACTTACCCACCACGCTCGCTTAACTCCGGCCGGACACACTTTCTGGGTCATGCCCGGCCTCGGCTAAGCAACACGCCGCAACCCGACCGAATACCTAACAGAGAGGCCAGCACGCCGGACTAACCTATGCCCCCAGGGGTCTTGGGCCATCGCCCCGGACGCTCCTGCACGTTGCGTACACCGCCGGTGAGCAGACCTAGCAACCCCTTAATACAAGCGCGATTGCGTTCCCAGTCCAACCCAGCGTGTGCCGCTCAGTTGCTGACGTCTATTAAGCTTCGGCTGAAGTATACGACGCAGAACGCCCATACTATGCTCACGTGATGGTTAGTGCTATCGGGCCAGAGGCCCTTCGGATCAAATATCCAAACCGTAGTGGATTAGGAGCGCGCGGAAACGAGCAGAGACCCACGATCGATGTGACCCCGTCGCCCCGTCTCGAGGACTTGCGGCAAGGGCTAAGAATGCCCGGCCACGCCTCGTAGTTATCTCGCGGGCACCATCCAGGTCAACCCGACTCCACATCACTTCGCGTTAAGCTCGCGCGGGTACCCCTCAGGGCCGACCCGTCTTTAGTATCATGGTTTAGTGCAAGTCCACTCATCAACAGTAACTGTGTGTCTGACACCGAAGGGAACCGTGAGGAATCACCCTCGATGGAATTCCCGCTCGATGTTATCATCAAGGTGAACGAAGGAGGAATCACCCTCGAGGTCCACCTTGAGGAGTTGCGCGACGACGTCGTTATCGGGGGTGGTGTAGGAGGAATCACCCTTGCTTACCACGACCGAGTAACTAACCTACAAGGTTAACATCAGAAGTGCTGACGAGGTATCACCCTGGGCACTCATTGTTAACCCAGCAGTGTCGGCAACTAAGGGGAAGTGATGTGCGGTGTCAGGGTCTGGTCTTCAATCCCGAAGTTCGGGTCTTCTGATGTCCAGCAGGGCAGTCGGGATCATGTGGGGGTCTCTGTCGTGTCTCTACCTAGCCTATACTAAGCAGTCTAGGATAACCAGTAAGGTAACAAGGCAGGGTACAATAATCAGGCTATGCAGCAGATATAGGAAACAGTAGCAATAGTAGTTCTAATGCAAGCATAAGAGAGAAGAGAATAGGCGATATAGGCATGCTCAAAATGGGGGTGCTTGCCTGTTTGCTCTGGGGCAAGGACAAGGTCTTCAGTGGTACCGTCGGGGACGTAGTCGTACTCCTGTGCGGCGTCTGCCTCGGGAGCTACGTCAACGTTGGGGTCTACCGAGAGAGAAGAGGGGGAAGAAACAGGTAAACATAATGCAAACAAATGCAATACGGTGCGTGTGATGCTATGATGCAGTGCAGGGTTGCCTAATTATGCATCTAAGTCATTTTAGTTATTTTTAGAATTATTCTGGGATTTAATATCCGACGTGTGTGCACTATTCATCTGCCGGATTCGGGTCCGGAGTTACGAGTTCTTCTACGTAGGAGGTTCCGATGGAGAAACAGACGGCACGATTAGACTCGTCTCGTCGTTCTGAGCAACTTTCATGTTTTAACTTTTTCGATCCGAGCTACGGTTTAAAAGTTATTAATTTTTAAAGATTATATGAATTTCTGGAATTATTTTATTTATCAGAAAATGAATTATGACATCAGCATTGCGTCACAGTGACGTCAGCAGGTCAACTGCGGTTGACCAGGGTCAAACCTGACATGTGGGTCCAGTGGGACCCACATGTCAGTCTCTGTTTAGTCTAACAGTGGATTAACTTTAACCACAGGGTTAATTAGGGGGCGGGCCCCACTTGTCAGTGAGTCATTAGGCTAATCTAATTAACCTTATTTAATTAACTATTCAATTAGTCTAATTAATCGCGGGGGCCCACATGTCAGTGAGAGTGGATGAACAGTAACCACGGTTGACCGTGGTCAACGTGGTCAAAATGGCCAGGGGGCCCACTGGTCGGCGTCCCAGAGTGGACCCCACGCCAGCCACGCTGGCGGCGACCGGCGTTTAGCCGCCGGCGACGTCGAAACGCGGCGGAGGCGCATGCCGGCGTCGGATTTCGCCTACGGGCGCCCATTTGACACGCGCGAGGGCGCGTTCGAACGAGTCGAACGAGCCGCGTCGATTGGTGGCGGCGGCACGGCCGGACTCGGCCGGAAACGGCGCCGGCGACAAGTCGTGGCGGAGGCCGAAGCACGCGCTCGTCGGAATCGGCGTTCGGGCGCGTGGAAGGCCAAACTAGCTAGCCACGCGGGATCTACGAGTCACGAGGAACACGCCAGAGGGTTCAAGCGAGCTTGCAACGGACCGGGAGCTCGACTACGACGGAAATGGCGGCGGCGGCGTTCGGGTTCCGGTGGTGCCGTGGCTCTAGCTCGCTAACGGGCTACCGTAGATGACAGAGGAGAGGGAGGTGCTCACCGAGTGGTCACGAAAGACCTGCGGGAGCTTAGTAGCAGCAGAGAAGGTCGCAGCCGCCGGCGAGCTCCGGAGTCGAGGAAGAAAGGGGGCGACGGCGAGCAGCAGCTGCAGGGCCTCCACGCCACGATTCGACGGAGCAGGCGACGTGGTCGATCACGGCGCGTCTCCTGGACACGAAGGCGAGGCGAGGCGACGTCGCTGGCCACGAGAACGGCGGCGAACGGCGGCGGATTCGTTCAGTCTCGCGTGGATCTGAGGGGAAGAGAAGGCGAGGCGAGCGAGGAGAGGAGGGGGAGAATGACGGAGAGGCCGGGGCGGAGTGGAGGGGCGTCGACCTTATCCCCCCGTCGACTCCCGGGCGTCGGTGGCGTCGGCGTGTCGGCGCGCGACCGGCGCGCGCGCTCACGCCCACTGCGACGGCGACACGCACAGGTGAGAGACGACGACATGGGCCTGCTGGGCCGGGGTTCGGGGCACTGTGCACTAAGGCCCAGTGCACAGTGCCTCGTTTTTATTTTTCTGTTTTGTTTTCTCCGTTTCTTTATTTCATTTCCTGTTTCGAAATGTTTAGGGCACTTGTGCACTTTTGAAAAATGTGGGAGTTGGCCCAAATATTGCAATGCAATATTAGCTCTCACCCAAAAGTGGTTTGGACAGTTTTGGAAGCCATTTAATTTAGTAATGAATTTAAATGAATTCAATATTGCTGTTTTGGGTGCTGTTTCATCTAGTTAGAGTCACTTATCTAACTCCAACTTTATTGATGTTGATTTTACAAATGTTCCTGGATTATTTGCCATTTAATGAACATTTTCCCAACAGTGTTTGACCAACTTTATATTTCACTTTTGAATTTGAATTGATTTTCAGAGGTGAATTTGAATTGGATCATTAACCCATATGACTTGGTACTGCAAATGATCATGACTTGGCAGTTTTAACAGAGTGTCACAGGGCTTATTACAAGGGGGTGTTACAAGTTCTCCTCCTCTAAAAGAAATTCTCGTCCCGAGAATTTAGGAGGTAGAAGGAAAGAGTCCGGGGTATTCTTCCCGAAGATGATCCTCGCGTTCCCAAGTGGCTTCGTCTTCAGTGTGATTCGACCACTGCACTTTTAGGAACTTGGTCGTCTTCTGACGAGTCCGACGTTCAGCTTCATCGAGGATGCGGATCGGATGCTCCTTATAGGAAAGATCATCTTGTAGCTCGAGCATCTCATGATCCACTGCACGGTGCGGGGATTCCTTGAAGCACTTACGGAGTTGGGACACGTGGAAGACATCATGAATATGGGAGAATTGCGGTGGCAACTCCAATTTATATGCCACCTGTCCCCGTCTAGCCACGATGCGGAAAGGACCAATATAGCGAGGAGCTAGCTTGCCCTTGATTCCGAAACGACGGGTGCCCTTCATTGGAGTGACACAAAGATAGGCTTGATCACCAGGTTGATAGATCACACCCCATCGCTTGCGATCATAATTACTCTTCTGACGGTCTTGAGCTGCTTTGAGATTCTCCCGGACAATTCGGACTTGTTCTTCGGCATGCTGAATAATGTCCGGTCCAACAAGAGGTCGTTCCCCAGTTTCTGACCAATTCAGAGGGGTTCGACATTTACGTCCATAAAGAACCTCAAATGGGGCCATTTTTAAGCTGGCTTGATAACTGTTGTTATAAGAGAACTCGGCATACGGGAGAGATTCCTCCCATTTCTTACCAAAGGATATAACACAAGCTCGAAGCATGTCTTCAAGCACTTGATTAACGCGCTCAACTTGGCCTTGGGATTGGGGATGATAAGCTGAACTCCAGGTAATATGAGTTCCCATTGCTTCTTGGAAACTTTCCCAGAACTTGGAAGTGAAAAGAACACCACGGTCTGAACTAATCTCCTTGGGAATACCATGGAGTGAAACAATTCTGGCAATGTACAGTTCTGCTAGCTGGCTAGCGGTGATAGTCTCCTTAACAGGTAGGAAATGAGCAACCTTGGAGAGTTGGTCGATGACGACAAGAATGGCATCGTGACCCTTCTGAGACTTGGGAAGACCAGTGATGAAGTCCATTTGCACTTTATCCCACTTCCATAGAGGAATAGGGAGCGGTTGCAGAATTCCAGCAGGTTTCTGATGTTCTGCCTTCACGCGACGACAAACGTCACACTCGGCAACATAACGAGCAATATCCTGCTTCATCCTAGACCACCAGTACCTTTGACGAAGATCTCGATACATTTTGGTACTACCCGGATGGATAGACAGCGGTGTATCATGGGCCTCCTTCATGACTTTGTCAGTCATCAGCTCGAAGCGAGGTACTACGATGCGGTCTTTGAAATATAATGTACCATCTTCAGCAACTGAGAAATCCCGATACTTAGCAAGGTGAAGCTCCTTCTTCATCAAGTCAATTTCAGCATCTTTGGCTTGCGCTTCTTTAACAGCCTTCAGAAGGTCTGGCTGTACCACAAGGTTATTAAGAGAACCCTGGGGAAGAATTCGCAGATTCAGCTGAGTCAGTTCTGCGTGAAGACGAGGTTGAGCTTGCCTAACCATGAGGTTGTTGCAATATGACTTGCGACTCAGGGCATCGGCCATTACATTAGCTTTGCCCGGGGTATAAGAAATACCGCAGTCATAATCCGCAATAGCTTCTAACCATCGTTGTTGTCGGAGATTAAGATCCGGTTGAGTGAATAAGTATTTCAGACTTTGGTGATCGGTATAAATTTCACACCGATTACCCAGAAGGTAGTGTCGCCACAACTTCAATGCATACATCACTGCTGCAAGTTCAAGATCATGCACTGGATAATTCTCTTCATGTGGACGCAATTGACGTGAAGCATATGCAATTACTCTCCGCTCTTGCATTAGGACGCAGCCTAATCCCTGACGAGAGGCGTCGCAATATATGACAAAGTCCTTGCGAGAATCAGGAGGAGCAAGCACTGGAGCAGAAGTGAGCTTGTCCTTGAGGGTTTGGAAACTTTCCTGACACTTGTCTGTCCACTCAAACTTAACGCCTTTGTGGAGCAGATTAGTCAGGGGCTTGGCGATCTTGGAGAAGTTCTCGACGAATCGGCGACAATAGCTGGGGAGGGGAACGATGCGCCGAGTGGGCTAGCCAGTTGGGCTGGGCTGAGTGCACTGTGCACTCAGGCCCAGCCAGATTAACTGCAGAGGGCTTTTTCCATTTTCTTCATTCTGTTTTCTTTAATCCTTTCAGATTTGATAATGGTTAGGCCACTTCTGCTATTTTGTAAATTGTGAGAGTTGTCCCAAATATTGCAATGCAATATTACCCTTCACCAAAAATTGGTTTGGACAACAATTGAATTCCATTTGAATTAGATATGACTTTAATTGGATTTAAATATTCTGTTTTGGTTATGTTTCAATTTGTTTGAGCGAGTTAATTATTCCAAATAACTTTGGTTATATTTTTATTAATGCTTCTGGAATATTTGCTAATTAATGGACATTTTTCCAGCAGAGTTGGATCAACTTTATATTTCACTTTTGAATTTAAGTTGATTTTTTTTTATAAAATGGAGTTGATTTACTTTGGTTAACCACTATGTTTAATCACTGCATATGATATGACTTGGCATTATTAACAGCTGATCATGGTGGCTATTACATAGGGGTGTTACAAGTTCTCCTCCTCTAAAAGAAATTCTCGTCCCGAGAATTTAGGAGGTAGAAGGAAAGAGTCCGGGATATTCTTCCCGAAGATGATCCTCACGTTCCCAAGTGGCTTCATCTTCAGTATGATTCGACCATTGCACTTTTAGGAACTTGGTCGTCTTCTGACGAGTACGACGCTCAGCTTCGTCGAGGATGCGGATCGGATGCTCCTTATAGGAAAGATCATCTTGTAGCTCGAGCATCTCATGATCCACTGCACGGTGCGGGGATTCCTTGAAGCACTTACGGAGTTGCGACACGTGGAAGACATCATGAATATGGGAGAATTGCGGTGGCAACTCCAATTTATATGCCACCTGTCCCCGTCTAGCCACGATGCAGAAAGGACCAATATAGCGAGGAGCTAGCTTGCCCTTGATTCCGAAACGACGGGTGCCCTTCATTGGAGTGACACGAAGATAGGCTTGATCACCAGGTTGATAGATCACACCCCATCGCTTGCGATCATAATTACTCTTCTGACGGTCTTGAGCTGCTTTGAGATTCTCCCGGACAATTCGGACTTGTTCTTCGGCATGCTGAATAATGTCCGGTCCAACAAGAGGTCGTTCCCCAGTTTCTGACCAATTCAGAGGGGTTCGACATTTACGTCCATAAAGAACCTCAAATGGGGCCATTTTTAAGCTGGCTTGATAGCTGTTGTTATAGGAGAACTCGGCATACGGGAGAGATTCCTCCCATTTCTTACCGAAGGATATAACACAGGCTCGAAGCATGTCTTCAAGCACTTGATTAACGCGCTCAACTTGGCCTTGGGATTGGGGATGATAAGCTGAACTCCAGGTAATATGAGTTCCCATTGCTTTCTGGAAACTTTCCCAGAAATGGCCAGTGAAAATGCTGCCACGGTCTGAACTGATTTCCTTGGGAATACCATGGAGTGAAACAATTCTGGAGATATATAGCTCTGCTAACTGACTAGCAGTAATAGTCTCCTTAACTGGCAGAAAGTGTGCAACCTTGGAGAGTTGGTCGACGACGACAAGAATGGCATCGTGACCCTTCTGAGACTTGGGAAGACCAGTAATGAAGTCCATTTGCACTTTATCCCACTTCCATAGAGGAATAGGGAGCGGTTGCAGAATTCCAGCAGGTTTCTGATGTTCGGCCTTCACGCGACGACAAACGTCACACTCGGCAACATAACGAGCAATATCTTGCTTCATTCTAGACCACCAGTACCTTTGACGAAGATCTCGATATATCTTGGTACTACCCGGATGGATAGATAGCGGTGTATCATTGGCCTCCTTCATGACTTTGTCAGTCATCAGCTCGAAGCGAGGTACTACAATGCGGTCTCGGAAGTACAAGGTTCCATCTTCAGCAATCGAGAAATCCCTGTACTTTTGAAGGTGAAGCTCTTTCTTCATTAGATCAATTTCAGCATCCTTAGATTGCGCAATCTTGACAGCTTTCTCAAGATCTGGTTGTATCACAAGGTTATTAAGAGAACCTTGCGGAATGATGCAGAGATTCAGCTTGCGCAATTCTTCATATAGCTGGGGTTGAGCTTGCTTTACCATGAGGTTGCTACAGTATGACTTGCGGCTCAAGGCATCAGCCATCACATTAGCTTTGCCGGGAGTGTATGAAATTCCACAGTCATAATCGGTGATTGTTTCCAACCAACGCTGCTGACGAAGATTAAGTTCCGGTTGAGTGAACAAGTACTTCAAGCTCTGATGATCGGTGTAAATCTCACACCGATTACCAAGGAGGTAATGACGCCACTGCTTCAAAGCATAAATGACAGCAGCAAGTTCGAGGTCATGCACTGGGTAATTCTCTTCATGTGGACGCAGTTGTCGCGAAGCATGAGCAATAACTCTTCGCTCTTGCATTAGGACACAACCTAGTCCTTGGCGAGAGGCGTCGCAGAAGATCACGAAATCTTTACGAGAGTCTGGAGGAGCAAGGACTGGAGCAGAAGTCAGCTTGTCCTTGAGGGTCTGGAAGCTTTCCTGACATTTGTCTGTCCACTCAAACTTAACGCCTTTGTGGAGCAGATTAGTCAGGGGCTTGGCAATCTTGGAGAAATTTTCGATGAAACGGCGACAATAACTTGCAAGCCCAAGGAAACTTCTGACTTGCTTGACATTCTTCGGAGGGGTCCAGTCAAGAATAGACTGAACTCGCTCCGGCTTAACTGCGATACCATCCTTGGAGATGACATGTCCAAGGTAGGTTACTTCAGAAAGCCAGAATTCGCACTTAGAATACTTGGCATATAATTGGTGCTCTCGAAGTCTCTCCAGAACAAGGCGAAGATGCTCAGCTTGTTCTTCTTTGTTCTTCGAATAAACCAGAATATCATCCAGATATACCACGACAAATTTGTCGAGGTAATCCATGAATATGTAATTCATTAGGCGGGAGAATGTAGCTGGAGCGTTTGTTAAACCAAACGACATGACTGTGTACTCGTAAGAGCCATAACGAGTAACGAATGCAGTCTTCGGAATATCCTCTTCGCGGACACGGATCTGGTGATAACCCAACCTCAAGTCGAGTTTAGAAAACACCGAAGATCCTGCGAGTTGGTCATATAAATCGTTGATCCGGGGAAGTGGATATTTATTCTGGATAGTTGCCTGGTTGATAGGACGATAATCTTGGACCAACCTATTCGTTCCATCTTTCTTCTTGACGAAAAGAGACGGTGCTCCCCATGCAGAGGAACTGGGGCGAATGAAACCCTTCCTTAAGGATTTATCAATTTCCTCCTTAAGCTCGATGAGGTGGTGCGGCGGCATCTTGTAAGGACGCTTCGCAATAGGAGTGGTGCCAGGCTTCAAGTCGATGACGAACTCGACAGCTCTAGCAGGGGGTATTCCTGGAAGTTCTTCTGGAAAGACATCCGGGAAGTCACAGACAACTGGAATATTCTCGATCCCATCAAGCGGAGAAGCATTCAACGCATTTAAGGCATAAATTTGAGCCTCAGCGTTCTGGGTGAGATAAGCTTGATAATTCACTATCTCATTCGATGGGTGCAGGAGATGCACGACTTTAGTGGCACAATTGATTGAGGCGTAATGAGCCTTCAACCAATCCATTCCCAAGATAAGATCAATCTTGGAAGATTTCAGAATAATGGGGAAAGCTGGAAAATTTCTCTCTTCAATCATAATATTGACTTCGGGGCTGAATATGGTGGCTTGACACCGACCCGCGGGAGTGTTCACTACTAAAGGGTGGTGTAGTGTTTCACATTTAACGTCATGCAATAGTGCAAAATGCTCTGACATGAATGAATGCGATGCTCCTGAATCAAATAAAACAGATGCTGGTACTGAATTAACGAGAAGTGTACCCATCACAGTATCTGGTTGAACTGGAGCTTCAGACATGTTGACGTGGTAGCTCTGCCCACGACCATAAGAAGGTCTGGCATTATAATTGCGCTGTTGAGGAATACCACGGCCAATTGCACGGCCAGCAGAAGGGAGAGCCAGTTGATTCTGATTCTGAGAACAATCTCTAGCACGGTGACCTGGCTTGCCACACTTGAAGCATAGTCCGCTGTCAGGACGAGGTGCTAGAGCTCGAGGTGCTGGAGTTGGCAGAGGCTGTCTCGGTGGTGGAGGTGGCAGGCGTGGTGCAGCATAAGAGGGCCTGTTTGCAGGGGCTGCTGAACGGAACATGCCTTGGGGAAACCAGATGCGTCGCTTCTGGGAAGACGAGCCCGAAGATGAGCCCGACTCACGGGTGCGTCTGGACGCTTCCTTGTGCTTCTTAAGTCCAGTTTCAACCATGATGGCCTTATTCACCAAGGTGGCAAAATCAGGGTACTCTTGAACAAGAAGGGCTAACTGAATGTCATGGTGCAGTCCTTCACGAAACTTCTCCTGTCTGCGTTCATCAGTAGGAATGTCCTCTTCAGCGTAACGAGATAAGTCTAGAAACTCGCGCTGATAGACTTCCACAGTCTTGTTTCCTTGGATAAGGCTACGGAACTCAGCCTTCTTCCTAGCTATGACAGCTACAGGAATGTAGCGGGCACGGAAAGCAATCTTGAACTCTGCCCAAGTGACGACAGTACCAGGCGGCAGAGTCTGTCGGTGAGTGGCCCACCATTGGGCTGCGGGACCCTTAAGAAGATATGTCGCAAAAGTGACATAGTTAATTTCGGCGACACCAGCAGACTCCATCTCATGAGAGATATCACGCAGCCAGTCATCTGCATCCAGTGGGTTGACTGTGTTGCGGAAAAACGATGGACTGAGCCTCATGAACTCTGGTAAGGTAATGGATGGTTGCTGCTGATTAGCATCAGGACGAGGGAATTGTTGCATAATCCCCGTCATAAACTGGCGGTTGAGTTCAAACTGTTGCATCATCGCTGCCATGTAATCAGGTGGTGGCGGCGGTGGCGGGTTGTTGTCAGCCATCCTGCTATTCCAACAGGGGTATTTCAGCGATAGCTTATGCAAGTGTTTAACAATAAACATGAGGTAACTCGACATTATTGAAAGAGTGCAATAGATGCTTAAAGTAGTCATTAAGACATACAGATCCATACACAGTCGGTTAAAATCGGGCAGCATAACGGCGCAAATTGAAAAACTAGAGACACACTAGGCGGCACGCAGGCCCGCGGTAAGGAAGTACACAACGTGACATAGCAAAGGCTACATCAGCGTCGGAGAAAACCACGGAAACGGGGTAACTGCAAGTGCGGACGACGAATGTTCGTCGCGGCAGGATCCTGTGCTCCATGTGCACTCTGATGCAGAACCCGGTCTCGAACTGTAAGAAGAGGTCCACGTGCAGGCGTGTGACCTCCCACTGCAGGCCAATCAATACCTGGCAGCATCTCGGTCCTGCGTGGGTAAAGAATATCCTCCGGATGTATCCCTGCACGAACAGCTGGTAGCAACTGTGTCATTGCCTCGTAGTAGCGTGCTCGAGTGGCGAACAACTCGACGGCAAGAGCCCGAACAGTACGATCCAGAGCCTGAGTGCACTGAATCAGAACCTGTGGGTCGTAGCGTCGAGACTCGTACGGGGCACAGATAGCTGTGTAAAATCCAGTAGCATCTCCAACAGGTGCATACGAAATGTACCGAAACACAGTATCATCCAAGTTAGCATTGTGCTCTCCTCGGAGACGTGCGACAGCAGAGTAGGCGGCATCATGTACTGCCATCTCAATCGTCACGCCTAATCCATGAAAAAGGTGTAGCTCAGTGTCTGAGTTGTTCTGCTGATCATAAATCCGAACTTCAGCATAGTACTGTTCCTGGTTGAACTCTCGGTAAACCTCATAGACCATGTACTCGGGATACCAGCGGTAACCCAGTCTACTCAGGAGGGCGATCAGAACAGCTGGAAATCCAGGGGCATCACGAGCCCAAGTGCGAAGCACAAGCTGGGTCGTAGGCCGCGGTGGAAACAGTCGATCCATCTGAAACAGAGAGGTTCAGGGTTGTCATAAGACAATGAGAAATATAACCGATCTTGGAAGGAAAGGTTAAACAAAACAATGGAAAGGAAAATGATTATCAGACTAATCAGATCAACGTCAGGGAAATCGCACTGAATCCAGCTCTCCGGGTGGATAGAATTAACGAGAACCTAAATGTCGGTGTTAGTAAATTTTATTAAACCCGAATAGATGAGAGATTAGAATCCCAGAGTAAAGACGAGGAATAAAAGATCCTAATACCACCCAGTTGGCGACGTGGGCCCGTAAGCCACACAGCCAAGTTAGTAAAATCAGTTTTTTGACTACTAGACTCAACTTCGGCCAAGGAATTGGGAAGGGGGATACCTAGAGGCAGTCGGCTCTGATACCAACCTGTGACGACCCCGGCTTAATCGTGCACTAATCATACACGCAAATGCGCATGATCAAGCCTAAGGACTCACTTGAAGATATCACAACACAACTCTAAAACATAAATAAAGTCATACAAGCTTAATATTACAAGCCAGGGCCTCGAGGGCTCGAATACATAGCTCGATGGCATACAAGCGTCAGCGGAAGCATCAAATATCTGAGTACAGATATTTTACAGAGAGAGAGAGATAAGCCTTCACAGAGGCGGGATAAAATAAAATACTACGATCGAAAGGCGTAGGCCTCCTGCCCTGGACCCTCCGATCCTACTCCTGGTCGTCGAACGGCTCCTCGTAGTAGTAGTACTCGCTAGGCGGGTAGTAGTACTGGTCGTCGGCTGGGGCGTCTGGCTCAGGGGCTCCGTCGTCTGGTGGCATCAAAAGGAATATGGGGGAAAAAGAAAATAAAGCAAACGTGAGTACTCATCCGAAGTACTCAGCAAGCAAGGATCTACACTACATATGCATCATTTTCAAAGGGGGCTGTATGTGTGGACTGGGCTGTAGAAATGCCAGATTAGAGGGGGAAAGCCTAGTCCTATCGAAGACTAGCTTCTTCAGCATCTTCAACAGTCTTGCAGCAATAGACGAGATCAGATGAACATAATGTAAAGCAGTAGTAGTAGTATCATCAACCTCGACCTGAGATCCTTTCTCGACTCCCTGCGAGAAAGCAATCCCAGAGCCGTACTATCCAGTTCTCATATCAAGTTCTAGTTGTACCGATCGGGATACAACTCCGAGTGTCCGTTACCGTAGGACAGGCTATCGATAGAAGTTTCTTCCCTGCAGGGGTGCACCAACTTACCCACCACGCTCGCTTAACTCCGGCTGGACACACTTTCTGGGTCATGCCCGGCCTCGGCTAAGCAACACGCCGCAACCCGACCGAATACCTAACAGAGAGGCCAGCACGCCGGACTAACCTATGCCCCCAGGGGTCTTGGGCCATCGCCCCGGACGCTCCTGCACGTTGCGTACACCGCCGGTGAGCAGACCTAGCAACCCCTTAATACAAGCGCGGTTGCGTTCCTAGTCCAACCCAGCGTGTGCCGCTCAGTTGTTGACGTCTATTAAGCTTCGGCTGAAGTATACGACGCAGAACGCCCATACTATGCTCACGTGATGGTTAGTGCTATTGGGCCAGAGGCCCCTCGGATCAAATATCCAAACCATAGTGGATTAGGAGCGCGTGGAAACGAGCAGAGACTCACGATCGATGTGACCCCGTCGCCCCGTCTCGAGGACTTGCGGCAAGGGCTAAGAATGCCCGGCCACGCCTCGTAGTTATCTCGCGGGCACCATCCAGGTCAACCCGACTCCACATCACTTCGCGTTAAGCTCGCGCGGGTACCCCTCAGGGCCGACCCGTCTTTAGTATCATGGTTTAGTGCAAGTCCACTCATCAACAGTAACTGTGTGTCTGACACCGAAGGGAACCCTAAGGAATCACCCTCGATGGAATTCCCGCTCGATGTTATCATCAAGGTGAACGAAGGAGGAATCACCCTCGAGGTCCACCTTGAGGAGTTGCGCGACGACGTCGTTATCGGGGGTGGTGTAGGAGGAATCACCCTTGCTTACCACGACCGAGTAACTAACCTACAAGGTTAACATCAGAAGTGCTGACGAGGTATCACCCTCGGCACTCATTGTTAACCCAGCAGTGTCGGCAACTAAGGGGAAGTGATGTGCGGTGTCAGGGTCTGGTCTTCAATCCCGAAGTTCGGGTCTTCTGATGTCCAGCAGGGCAGTCGGGATCATGTGGGGGTCTCTGTCGTGTCTCTACCCAGCCTATACTAAGCAGTCTAGGATAACCAGTAAGGTAACAAGGCAGGGTACAATAATCAGGCTATGCAGCAGATATAGGAAACAGTAGCAATAGCAGTTCTAATGCAAGCATAAGAGAGAAGAGAATAGGCGATATAGGCATGCTCAAAATAGGGGTGCTTGCCTGTTTGCTCTGGGGCAAGGACAAGGTCTTCAGTGCTACCGTCGGGGACGTAGTCGTACTCCTGTGCGGCGTCTGCCTCGGGAGCTACGTCAACGTCGGGGTCTACCGAGAGAGAAGAGGGGGAAGAAACAGGTAAACATAATGCAAACAAATGCAATACGGTGCGTGTGATGCTATGATGCAGTGCAGGGTTGCCTAATTATGCATCTAAGTCATTTTAGTTATTTTTAGAATTATTCTGAGATTTAATATCCGATGTGTGTGCACTATTCATCTGCCGGATTCGGGTCCGGAGTTACGAGTTCTTCTACGTAGGAGGTTCCGATGGAGAAACAGTCGGCACGATCAGACTCGTCTCGTCGTTCTGAGCAACTTTCATGTTTTAACTTTTTCGATCCGAGCTACGGTTTAAAAGTTATTAATTTTTAAAGATTATATGAATTTCTGGAATTATTTTATTTATCAGAAAATGAATTATGACATCAGCATTGCGTCACAGTGACGTCAGCAGGTCAACTGCGGTTGACCAGGGTCAAACCTGACATGTGGGTCCAGTGGGACCCACATGTCAGTCTCTGTTTAGTCTAACAATGGATTAACTTTAACCACAGGGTTAATTAGGGGGCGGGCCCCACTTGTCAGTGAGTCATTAGGCTAATCTAATTAACCTTATTTAATTAACTATTCAATTAGTCTAATTAATCGCGGGGGCCCACATGTCAGTGAGAGGGGATGAACAGTAACCACGGTTGACCGTGGTCAACGTGGTCAAAATGGCCAGGGGGCCCACTGGTCGGCGTCCCAGAGTGGACCCCACGCCAGCCACGCTAGCGGCGACCGGCGTTTAGCCGCCGGCGACGTCGAAACGCGGCGGAGGCGCATGCCGGCGTCGGATTTCGCCTACGGGCGCCCATTTGACACGCGCGAGGGCGCGTTCGAACGAGTCGAACGAGCCGCATCGATTGGTGGCGGCGGCACGGCCGGACTCGGCCAGAAACGGCGCCAGCGACGAGTCATGGTGGAGGCCGAAGCACGCGCTCGTCGGAATCGGCGTTCGGGCGTGTGGAAGGCCAAACTAGCTAGCCACACGGGATCTACGAGTCACGAGGAACACGCCAGAGGGTTCAGGCGAGCTTGCAACGGACCGGGAGCTCGACTACGACGGAAATGGCGGCGGCGGCATTCGGGTTCCGGTGGTGCCGTGGCTCTAGCTCGCTAACGGGCTACCGTAGACGACAGAGGAGAGGGAGGTGCTCACCGAGTGGTCACGAAAGACCTGCGGGAGCTTAGTAGCAGCAGAGAAGGTCGCAGCCGCCGGCGAGCTCCGGAGTCGAGGAAGAAAGGGGGCGACGGCGAGCAGCAGCTGCAGGGCCTCCACGCCACGATTCGACGGAGCAGGCGACGTGGTCGATCACGGCGCGTCTCCTGGACACGAAGGCGAGGCGAGGCGACGTCGCTGGCCACGAGAACGGCGGCGAACGGCGGCGGATTCATTCGGTCTCGCGTGGATCTGAGGGGAAGAGAAGGCGAGGCGAGCGAGGAGAGGAGGGGGAGAATGACGGAGAGGCCGGGGCGGAGTGGAGGGGCGTCGACCTTATCCCCTCGTCGACTCCCGGGCGTCGGTGGCGTCGGCGTGTCGGCGCGCGACCGGCGCGCGCGCTCGCGCCCACTGCGACGGCGACACGCACAGGTGAGAGACGACGACATGGGCCTGCTGGGCCGGGGTTCGGGGCGCTGTGCACTAAGGCCCAGTGCACAGTGCCTCGTTTTTATTTTTCTGTTTTGTTTTCTCCGTTTCTTTATTTCATTTCCTGTTTCGAAATGTTTAGGGCACTTGTGCACTTTTGAAAAATGTGGGAGTTGGCCCAAATATTGCAATGCAATATTAGCTCTCACCCAAAAGTGGTTTGGACAGTTTTGGAAGCCATTTAATTTAGTAATGAATTTAAATGAATTTAATATTGCTGTTTTTGGTGTTGTTTCATCTAGTTAGAGTCACTTATATTACTCCAACTTTATTGATGTTGATTTTACAAATGTTCCTGGATTATTTGCCATTGAATGAACATTTTCCCAACAGTGTTTGACCAACTTTATATTTCACTTTTAAATTTGAATTGATTTTCAGAGGTGAATTTGAATTGGATCATTAACCCATATGACTTGGTACTGCAAATGATCATGACTTGGCAGTTTTAACAGAGTGTCACAGAGCTTATTACAAGGGGGTGTTACAAAAACCGATTATAAAGAAAGTGAAATGAAGAAAACCAATCAAAACAGAAGAAGAAAAGAAAATAGAAACCAAGAAAAACATAGAAAACCAATGAAAGCAAAGAAATAGAAGTTATACCGAAGGAAAGAGAAACAAAAAAAGGTGAAAAAACCAAAAGAACTGAAGAAAACGAACAAAGAAAAAACCAAGAGAAAACCGGGTTGAGCAAACCTACAGCGAGCGAATCCTACTCTAATAGGTCGGTCCACTCGCAAGAGAAGGTACCGGCATTTCCTAAACAGCGCTTCAGGCGCCCGTTTGCGGCAAACCCTAAACGGCGCCCGTTGCGCCCGTTTCTCAATTCTCACAAACAGGCGCACACCCCCGCGCGGTTCCGGGCTGGCCCATCTTTCTTTTTTTTTTGCACGTTCAATCTGAAGCGAGCGAAAAAAGGGTGCGCTTGCAGGGATTTGAACCGGGAATTTTTCAGGCCGAGTTAGCACCTAACTACCAGTTGGACTACGAACCACTTGTGACTAAATGTTTCTTTCCCTTCTTATGTTCTTTCTCTAGGTCATCAGAGCCTTTTGTGCCCTAGTAATTTATATTTTTTTAAAGAATCGGTGACCCTTTTTTTCTTAAAGAACGTTGAACTTATTCCAAAATCTATGAACTTTTTCCAAATTCATGAACTGTTTTCAAAATCGGTGAACTTTTTTAAAAATTTGTGAACTTTTCTTCCAAAATCAGATGAACTTTTTGTGGATTTATGAATTTTTTAGAAAAAAAATGATGAACTTTTTTCAAAATCAAAGAATTTTTTTAAAATTGGTGAACTTTTTTCAAAATAGATGAACTTTTTTAGAGAATCGATGAACTTTTTTCAAAATCGATGAACTTCTGTTCAAAATCGATGAACTTTTTTCAAATTTGTGAACTTTTTTGAATTTGATGAAGTTTTTTTTAATACATGAACTTTTTTTTGCTAATTCGTGATGTTTTTCAAATCTGTGGACATTCAAAATTTGTTCACATTTTTTTAAAGAAGTCACGTTTTTCTAAATAGTGCAGCTATAGTTTTGGTTTAATATGTTTCGCGTTGAAAAGTTTCACACGGGCGTAATAGCTTTAGTGGTAAGCCAACCACGCAGTTAGTAAAAACCAAAAAAAGGAAATTGTTAGATGCAATGTTGAAATATGTTCACGTAGGTAAGTTTTTTATTTCCATTAAAAGAATGTATGTGACATTTTAAAGAAATAATCACGTCTTTCCAAAAAAATCTCCGTCTAATTTTCAAAAATGTTTATATAATGTATAAAGAATGTTTGCATAGTTTAAAAAAATTATTGCCATTATAAAAATGTAAAATCTGAATTTCCGCAAGTGTTATTGTGTATTTGTAAAATTGTTAAAACATATGTATTTAAAAAATGTAATAATGTATGAGAAAGATGTTTTACATGTGCTCTAAAAATGTGCATTTTTTACTGAGGAAAAAATAAAACATGAGCTCAAAAAAATAAAATTATTAAAACCATGAAAAAAAAAGGAAAAGAACCGAGGAAAATCAATAAAGAAGGAAAGAAAACAAGTATAATGAAGAAAGAAAGAAAAATAAAAAATCAAGAAAAATCAATGAGAAAAAAAGTCGAAATCACTAGTTAAGGAGTACTCATTGCAAAGATCACTCCCACCTTCTCAGGTTGTGACAAGTGGCGCGCTGAGAGTTTTCCCTTTTTTCGTAGATTCGTTTATTCAAAACGTTTTATCTCTTAAACCGTGCGTCCAAATCTCGAACCGTTTTCACCGTTGGATTCCTCGCGTCGAGATCTTCAAACTAGATCCCATGTTGATAGGTTTTGACAAACTTTTTTTCACGAAAAAAAACCGGATGAAAAAACCGAACCGGAAGCACGGGTTTTTTCCCTTTCCGAAAGAGGCACGCCCGTGCCTCTCACGAAATCACAACCGTGCCTCTCACGGAAGGAAAAAAGAAGAAGAGAAAACATGTTTTTTTTTTCGTTTCCGAGGAGGCACGGCCGTGCCTCTCGCGAAAGCACAACCATGTCTCTCGCGGAAGCAAAACCGTGCCTCTCGCAAAAGAAAAAAAATAGAAAACGCGTTTTTTTCCGTTTCCGAGAGGCACGGCCGTGCCTCTCGTGAAAGCACAACCGTGCCTCTCGCGGAAGCAAAACCGTGCCTCTCTCGGAAGGAAAAAAAACAGAAAACGCGTTTTTCTCGTTTCCGAGAGGCACGGCCCTGCCTCTCGCGAAAGCACAACCGTGCCTCTCTCGGAAGCAAAACCGTGCCTCTCACGGAAGGAAAAAAAATAGAAAACGCGTTTTTTTTTCGTTTCCAAGAGGCACGGCCATGACTCTCGCGAAAGCAAAACCGTGCCTCTCGCGGAAGCAAAACCGTGACTATCGCGAAAGAAAAAAAATGCGTTTTTTCACGCAAAAAAAGTTTTTCCCGAATTTTTTTTCCAAAAGTTAAGGAAAACCGAAACGTCAAAAAAATCCGAAAAAAAACGTTTAAAAAGCCAAAAACGCGTACCAAAAAATTAAAAAAAATCCGGAGGGAGCGCCCAGAGCGCGACACGTGGCGGGCGGCTGAGAGCGCGCCAAGTGGCGCTGATCGTTGCAAGCCTCCCGAAGGAGCGCTCGTTAACTAGTTGCTCTCGAAAAAAGCAGAACCAAAGTAAAATAATAAAAATACCTCAGAAAACATTGAAACAACAAATAAAACCAACGAAAAAAACATAAGAAAACAAAAAACAAAGAAAACCGGACGCTTGTTGGACCTATATTTTTGGCGCGGCCTATTAACAGTAATTTCCGTTATCTTTTCATTAAATCTAGAAATAATATTTATTCAGCATATTATTAAAAATCTTTTTAATGGTAAGAAAACTTTTGGTGCTCTTTAGAAAGTGTTCGTGCCTCGTGAAAACATGTCTGTGTAATTGGAAAAAGTGTTTATTTTTTAAAAGATATTCATGTAGTAGTTAAGAAAGTGCTCTGCTATTTTAGAAATTTTTCATGTACCTTTAGATATTTTTTTACCTATTTAGTATCAAAAATTCATGCAATTTTGATAAACGTGAGCCTTTGAAAATGTTGATGTGTTTTTGAATGTGTCCAATCCTTTTGGAAAATATTCATGTTTAAAAAAAGAGTTCACCTATTTAAAAAAATGTACATGTGATTTTAAAAAAAGTGTTCACACTTTTAGTAAAAAAATGACCATCTTGTTCAGAAATGTTTTCATGTCCTCATAAAAAAATGGTTTGGCTTTGTCAAAAAAAATCTAGTTTAGGCAAAAGAAACAAGACAGGGAAATAAAAAAGGAAAGAGATTAGCAGCAGTGAAAATAAATAAATAAATGCAAAGAAACAAAAAAGAAATCAATAAAAAAGGCAAAACTAAAACTCTTCTGAACATGTCCTCATCGGGTATAGGCGAGCGCTATATATAGCTTGCAGTAAGAGAAATATAGCGATGGATTTCATTGTCTCAAATCGAGGGCTCAAGAGGGTGCGACTAGCTGGAAAACCCACCTCTGCATGGAGGCAACAAAGTGTCCATCTTCCTTTTTGCTTTTCTTGCGGGAACGGTCCATATGTCCTTTAGTTTTGAAGTGAACAAAAATTTAATATCTAAAAATTTAAGTTGTAAATATCTCTAATAAAAATATGATGTACTTTGATATTTTAATTTTTTAAGTGTTCATCCATATATGAACTTGATCATGTATTTGGAGGAGAATTCGAAGGAGCGTACATGTGCACGATGTCTTCCCATGCACAAATAGAAATTAGACGGGGAAATTGCCATTGAAAAAATATTTTGGGTGAAAAGAAACTAGATGGGGAAATAAAAAAAGGCAAGAGAATAGCATCAGTGAAAATAAATAGAAACAATAAATTAATAAATTAAATTGAAAAAGGCAAAACTAAAAACCGAACGACACTGTTTCTAATAAAAAAACATAAAAAATCCACCTCCGCATGGAGGCAACAAAGTGTCAATTTTTCTTTTTTGTTTCCTTTGGGGAACAGTCCATATGTCCTTTAGTTTTAAATGAACAAAAAATTAATATCTAAAAATTTAAGTTGTAAATATCTCTAATAAAAATATAATGTACTTTGAATTTTTATTTTTTTTAAGTGTTCATCCGTATATGAACTTGATCATGTATTTGGAGGAGAATTCGAAGGAACATACACGTGCACATTGTCTTCCCGTGCACAAATAGAAATTAGAATTTAGAGTGAATTACACGGTTGGTACACGAAGTTGTCACAAAAATTCAGTTGCATACATCAAGTTAGAAACCTCACCTTGGGATGAAGTTGTCAAGTGCGATTGTGACGAAGCCGGCCTGGGATGGAACCGTCACCCTCACTGTATTGCTCGAGCCATTGGCTAGTTCTTCGTATTCACTGATTCATCATTTCTTAGGGCTTATAAATCCATTGTTCCTTTACTTTCTTGCCGAAGGTAAAATGTTCTTAGCCCAATTCATCAGTCGATTATGCATGTTTAGGGGTGTCTGACCCACGGTCTTTTGTCGGCAACAAAAGCTATCCACGTTGCTTTTGAACTTTGTGGCAAACTTTATTGAACTCAGATAACAGTTACTACATCTCTAACAAGTTCAGCTAAGATAAAATCAGGAGGGCATCATCCGAAAAAATTACAGACTGTGAATCAAAGACTTTCTAGCTTTGCCTCTCTTGGTCCAAGCACGAGGTCTTCAATTCTTTGTACAAATAAATTCTAGATCCACGTTTTTTGCGGCCACATGCATGAACTTTACTCCATAGTGACCAGCGCCAGGAAACTGGAGTACTCAGTTTGGTTGTCGCTGGTGCACATACCATGTCTATATACAGTACTCCAGACGTATCTTCAAACAATTCAGGTACCATGTCACCTTTCCTGTCTTGCCGCACAATTCTTCAGTTTAGCCAATATAAATCCTCCAACTTCTCTATTTTTTTTTGGAAGGAGGCAAAAGACTTGCCTCATTCATTAATTAAGAAGGAAAAAGAGTTTTATGTTTATGCTTTTTTTTTTTCGGGGGAGTTTTATGTTTGTGTTACAACACCCAGCGTGTTACAACATTACAAAAGGCCTACTCTCGCGGCATGATGGAGCCCAATTTCTTTGCACCCGCGGTGACCCAAGTTTGAGCCTCAATCTTGATGTTAGCTAGTAGAACTGTCGACGGGGCACTCTTGAGTTGGAAGATGCGAGCGTTCCTTTCATTCCATATTGTCCAAGAGGTGAGCATGGAGAGGGTAGCCATGGCCTTCCTATTCGGTATGGTAGAGTCGGAGAGCCCGATCCACCACTCTTCGATTGACCGTGCCAAGTGCCAAGTGGAAGTGTTGATGCTTTCGAGCTGGAGCCAATCTTTTATCATTTCCCAAAGTCTAGTAGTGTATCGGCATCTGAAGAGGAGGTGGTCGATGGATTCTTGCACGCGCTTGCAAAGAGGACAAAGCCCGGTTGGCCAGACGGTCAGCAGTCCATACCCTATTTTGCATGGCCAACCACGAGAAAAAATTGACCTTGGGCGGGGCCCAGGCGTTCCACACAGCAAACTCCATGGGGGAGCGGATGGTGCCAAAAAATCGGGCCAAGTAGGCGGACTTGGCAGTGTATATCCCGCTCTGCGTGTGTTTTCACACAATGTCGTCTTCGGCGTGCACCTTAAGAGGGAAGTCGCGGATGGTGGACCAAAGCTCAATAAATTGTCGAATATGTTCGAAAGTGAAGTTGGGAGTGACCTTGATCTTGCGTACCCAAGCATCATCCTGGAGGAAGCGTCGTAGATAAGTGGTGCGATGTCTCTTGGCTTGCGGCCCCGCACCCAAGGAGAGTCCCAGAAGGGCGTGCGCGCACCGTTGCCAACGATTATGGTCGTTGAAGCATAGAAAAGATTTTTGTCCATCTCGTTGCATGGGTTGCCGGTCCCAACCCATACCTTGGTGGGCTCCTTTCATTCGAACCAAAGCCAGCGCAAACGAAGTGCCCTTGCAAATTTCTCCGTGCTTAGCACTCCAAGACCTCCATATTCGACTGGCCGACATACGGATTTCCAATTAACTTTGCACTTCACACCGGTAGTCTTATTTGTTCCCGCCCAAAGAAAAGCTCTCTCAAGCTTGTTGACATTGTGGAGGATGCTTGGTGGAACGACCAGTGGGGTGATGAAGTAGATGGCTTGTGAGGATAGCACGGACTTGACAAGGGCAGCCCGACCAATGGTTGTGATATTTTTCCCATCCCATGGAACAAGTTTGTGAGCGGCTGTGATATTTTTCCCAACTATATTCAGAAGTGCAAAGATCTAGCCATCTAGGGGTTGTTTGTTCTGAGATTAAGTTTGCCTAAGATTGCCACACCTAACGTTAGGCAAATTAATCAACTTAGATGGGTGTTTGGTTCAAACCACACTTTAGACAAGTCACACTTGGGTCTCATGTCTTATATACTTAAAAAGTGTGACTCTTATTTTAAATAACTAATTTTAGATAATTTTGACAATATTATATGGCAAAGTGTGGCATTGCTAAGCCTAGAATTCCAAGTCGTCATGACATTTCCTCGTATGACACAAAGTCCTCGCTCTGGCGTACCCGACGGCCGGCCATCTTTCCCCAGAGACAGTGCGTAATTGACCGCACCTTAGCCAGCACCGTACGCCCATCGATCCGTCCATCTTCCCCTTAACCTCCACGTACACGTCAAAGACCTTTTTAGCAAATGGATGGCCGACAGATCCCAGAAAGAAAACAAGTTTTCGTCCCAAGTGTCAAACCATCGTTAACCATTGTCAAGTCGCCAGGCACACCGCCTCACACGCAAACGTACGTGCAAGACATTGGGCGCATCCGTGATGGATGGACTGGACGCAAACTTTGCTCGATCGTGTGTGCAACACGCTCCAGCACCGGCCCTGTTCCGTTCCTATCGCATGCCCGACGAACCGATGAAACGCGTCGTATTCCAGGGCGTGGTTGGGATACCGTTTTCATTTTGGCACTTTTCTCGATTGTAGACGGTTCCGGAGTGAATTGTAGAAAATATCGACATTGAAGTCTAGGTTTGCAGGAACCACAAGTCTACGGAATTGTGCCCAAAACCACTAATTTTTTGTCTAATTTTTTGCAAAAAAACACTAGTTGACGGCTTAGACCGTTTTGAGCATGATTATGACATACGGGTCCCGCAAATGATGACGTGGCGTAACGGTTCAAGTTAGACACCGTTAGGTGAGGGTTTTTCTAGATTTACAAAATAGACCCTATAATTTTACAAAGACCCCCTTAATCAAAAATCAAAAAAAGCAATCAGCTCCTTGATTTGTCTACCCAAGCAGGCAAGCAGAGCAGCATTACGCCGGCCAACCATGGTTCTCATCGCCGGCGAGGGGGCGCGCCGTCAGACTCCGCCCCCTCCTCTCTCTAGCGCGCGGCGCCGCTTGCCTCCATGGCCGAAGCCGTCGCAAGCTCCCGCCTGCGTGTAGCTGTGCAACTTCCACAGGGCCGCCATGGACGCGCCCACCAGGCTGCAGCACGAACGACGCGGCCTCAACGGTGAGCTCTTATTCGCATCGCCGGCGAGGGGGTGCGCCGTCGAAGGAACACGCCGCCGCAGATGAGCCACAGCAGCAGCGGGTCGATGACCTCGTCTGGGTCGTGCGGCGTGGCGTGCTCGAGGGTCGTGCGTCGGCGGCCTCGGGGTCGTGCACAGGCGGACAGGGACGTCACCTGGTCGTGCGCCGGCGGACAGGGGCGGCCTCGAGGTCGTGCGCCGGCAGACAGGGGTGACGCCAGAGAGGGACAGGCGTGGGGCGGCGTCGGAGAGGAACAAGCGTGGGGCGGCGACGGGGAGGAACCCGTTGCTGAAGTGCGCATCGCCGAGGAGGGACGGGCGTGGGGCAGCGCCAGGGAGGGACCCGATGCTGAAGTGCGCATCTGCGATGGCACCCAGCGGTCGACCTCCCTCTCCGCGCGCGCTGCCATTGATGCCGGCGGCCGGATATGCTTGGCGACGGCGGCGGATCTGGATTGAAGACGGCGGCAGGCCGGGGAGGGAGGGGCGGCGGGGGGATGGATAGGCCGGCTGGGCAGTGAGCAGTGTGGGAAGGGGTGGTTGGCTGTTTTGTTTTTTAAGGAGGAGTTTTTGGCCAAAAAAAACGTCTAACGACGTCTGTCTCGAACCGTTACGCCACGTCAACAAAAGTGGGCTCCACCTGTCATAATCATCATTAAATAGGCTAAAGCAGTCAACTAGTGTTTTTTTGAAAAAATTTAGACAAAAAATTAGTGGTTTGGGCACAATTCCGTAGACTTGTGGTTTCTGCAACCCTAGCCTTCAATGTCGATGTTTTCTGCAATTCATTCACTGTTCCAAGATTAGATTGTGAGAGGATGCTACATCATACAATACCTGAGCTTGTATCAGATTATTAGACATAAATTCATCACAATTAAACAGGTCTTGTCAAGAAAAAATCCTGATGTTTCTTTTCGCAAAGATCTATCAGGGTCTCGAGTCTAAACTTGAAATGAATTGCTCGCACGTGTGCAACTCATTCAGTTGTCGGACAAATTGGACGAATTTCGATGGAACTTGCATCAGCATGATAGGTTTTCTGTCAAGCCGTTATATGAGACGATTGCCCAGAGTGATGTTTCCGTTGATAATAAAAAAAAATTATGGAAGCTCAAAATACTCTGCATGTACTATATTGATGCTACAGTATCACATGTCAACGCTTTCTTTTTATAGGTACTAAGAGGGTGTGTGAGATTGGTACCTTTTTATAGGCCGAATGGTACTGATTGATTTGAACATCGTTGACCCAGGTAAAATTGTGAACCAAATCCAAAATTGAATACCTCAATCAAATGGAAGACTCTTTTCCGCAAAGAAAATGAAAGACTCTAAAATTAGAAAGCATAGTGAATTAAAAGAATTGAATGAGAGAGCTCCTTCAAAAATTGTTGACCCGATCAAAATTAGCTGACCCAACTCCAAATTAAAGACATCTATTGATTTGCGAGACCTTAAAAACTAGGGAGCATAGTGTATTAAAAGAATTGAACAAGAGAGCTTCTTGGAAAATTATTGACCCGAACAAAATTAGACGACCCAATTCTAAATTAAAGATCTCAATTGATTGTCTTAAAAATAGAGGATAGTGTACAGTTGCATTGCTCGATCCATCTATTGGCTAGTTCCTCCCAGCCACTGATTCATCTTTTGTTAGAGTCCATCGATCCACATCACTTTATTTTTCTTGCGGAGGGTAGAATGTTCTTAGCCCAAATGCATCAATCGGTTTTGTTTAGGGGTTATTGACCCGGCAGAGGTTTTAGTCAATGGTCAGACTAGTCACACTATTTGCTGCTTACATTATTTTTAAGGTGTGACTATGTCACATCTAGATGTGAGATAATATCTCACATCTAAGTTGTGACATCATCAAGAGTCAACGCTCATCCAGCCATTATTTGTTTTTTTCTTTAGCGACAAAAAAAGAATCGTACGTAATGCAGTGCTCCTCACAGGAATCGAACTCAGCACCACGCACCAAGAAACGCCAACTCCAACCAATCGAGCCGATGACTGCTGTTGTAATTTACAAAGCGAGGAATTTAGATAATGTAATACAGCGTCGATATTATAAGACATTTTTGAAATTTTTTGAATTTTTTTTTTGCAAATTGTGAACAGATTAAAAATGTTGAATATATTTGAAAACCCAAGTAATTTAAAATTGTAGAAAAATATTTTTCAAATGGGAATACAATTTGTAATCCGGACATTTTTTTGAAAAATAAGAACAAAATTTGGTATTCCAAACAATTTCTTCATGAACAAAGTTTGAAAACATGAACAATTTTTGAAAATCCCCAGACAGTTCTTAAAGTGTGGGCACATTTGAAAATTCCGAACATTTTTTTAAAAACACGAATAAATATAAATAGTGCACGTCGCACAACGACGTCCCGTGCGGCGGGCTCGTGCGCGCTGTGACTCGGGGCGTCGCTATCGAACTATAGTAGGACACGCTATCGAACTACAATAGGATGCAGTGAAGACAAATACAGAACACTACAATATCTTTACATTCTAGCACTGCGCACTTTTGTTATAGTTGCCATGAATGCTGTTGCTTCGCTCCGCTACAGTACCTTGCATGCTAGTGTAATGGGACAAGTGAGTGCATCGAGTGATTAAAGTACTGGGCTGTTAACTACTACATGGTGGGACATTGCTAAATCAGTTTTAAAAAATCATGAATTTTAAAAAAATAAAGAAGGAAAACAAATCTAATCATGTATGTCAAAAAGTTAAACATGTATATATATAATATGCTTCTAATGTATAAAAAAAATGTTGAATGTGTATTACAACACCCGCAAAAAAAAGAATGTGTACTACAAAAGTTCACATGTGTCAAAAAAAAGAAACCGATGAAAATCGACAAAAGAACAAAGAAAAATGAAGAAACCCAATAAAACCCACAAAGGAAAAAGCAAAGAAAATTAAAACCAAAGAAAACCTATGAAAAACA